>CCAG010016967.1:0-16937 GCA_001077435.1 Glossina morsitans morsitans | reverse complement strand
ATATATATATATATATATATATATATATATATATTGTACCACTTTTTCTTTCTGGTTTTGTAGTAAACAATTAATTCCTTGCAAATTTTTGGTCCCCATTCATTATGTCGCCAGTGCAGATGTTTAATGTCGAAAATATAAATTTCCGGGTTTATTTAAATAGCCCGCAGTGATAATTAGACCATTATTTCGCATCATTTAAGTGCTTTTCCTCTCTTCATCAACTTTTTCTTACGAATCTTCGTAATTTAAGATTTATCAGCTTACGTAGGGTATATACTCAACTAATACATGCACGTAAAATGCTCACATGTGTGGCATCTAAACCAAAACATTAGCAAATCTGCGCATTATCTTCTAAATGCCATTCAAAAGAATCAAGAAACTTTTAAATAAAAGACAAAAGAAATTTTTATGCATACATACGAGTGCGCTTATCTTATCGACATATATGCAACAATTATGTTATTATGTGTCCACATATATATAAATGCTTACAAGCACAAGTGTACAGCACAAAGTACGTACATACGTCCATATATTTATGGATCATGAGTGTGAGAAGAACAATTTTGTATCATAATTTGAGATATATATTCTGTTGTGCGCGTGTATGTGTTCGTTTAGTTATGTGTATGAAGAGCAATTAAATAACAAATGCAAAAATGTGTAACAACGATAATGCAAAAGGGAATTACGTCTGCACTCATATGTATATACATATGCACCCTACCAAATTCAGACGTTTTTCCATATATCATATATAAATTCAGAGTATATATATATAATATATACATATATATATATATATATATATGTATATGTATAAATACATACATATATGAATATGTATAAATATATATTTTTTTATAAATATATATATGTATATATAAATACATACATACACGACGATTACAGTCTTCGTTTATCAGTGTAAGAAATTCAAAGCTTATTATAAAACACTCATACACACACATACATCCGTATGGATATGTACATAGATTGGTGAAGGCTTGTTTATGAGGACACACATATATAATATTGTGGTCCTGTTTGTGTGTACGTATACGTATATGTATGTTTGCGCGTGTACGTTGGAACAGAACAAACGGGGTGCCAGAAAAGAAAGAGCGAGAGTAACACAATCCTTTGTTTTCCAGCTATCATAGTTAGAAATCGTACATTTACTTTATTGGTGTTGTTTGTTGCTGTCGGTGTTGAAAGATTATACGCAAGCTGTGTTGACTACATAACTTATATTATGATGGACTCAAAAGGACACCACTAGCTAGCCTTCTACGTACGCTTATGCAAGTGTATTTGTGCGCGCGTGTTTGCGTTTGTCTGTATTGTATTTGTTATCAAAGTGGTTGCTGCACAATTAAGCCGATAATAGTCAGACGAGAAGGGAGCATCACTTGAACAAACGTTTTGCCGTTTGAGTTTGAACTGAAATTAACAGATATACTTATATTACAGTAACTTCCCCTTAAATGGTTAATTAACAATTAGCCATATTGGCAAAAATTTAAATAAAACTCTGATATTTAATACAAATGCATCTAATTCGCCTGACAACAGAAACACTGAGACGTTTCGTAATCAATGCACTAAAACATTTAAAAGATGTACAATTTGTCAGAACTGTGATGATCGATAGATATAATAGATATCATCTACCGAGATTTTGTTGTATGTTTTGACACATTTAATAAAAATATATGCGATTTTTATAGTGAAGCTATACGAGATTTAATCCTCATTTGAAACTCTTCACTTTGAACTTGCACGTTCATAAGTCCATAATTGATTGGTACGTTAATATATAATTATAAATTTATATATTAATACATATGTAGATATTGATGTTTTGTATATATATATATATATGCATATATATATATTTGTTCTTCCTTAGGAAAGTAAGTTTATTGGAGAGAACTTTTCTATTTAAATAAGCGGCATTATAAACTTTTATTTTTAGTCAGTTTGAATTGATTACTTCGCATGTGTTTGCATCTCCTAGCAGAGGTGATTTTTACGGACATTGGAGATATAATTTTAGATTACGAAAAGTCGAATGACTAACGTAACCACATACTTGCTTTAGTCAATGTTCACTTAACTGGAAACTACTGTTTTAGCTAAATGGGGACGTATACGTAAGCCTTTACGTAGCAGAATACTTAAAAGAAACCTCACCATTATTATTATACTAGATCTTAATGTTTCATTCTATTTGATACTTAAAAAATTTAGATGGGTAACTGAATTTTTAATTATTGCATACTGAGAAAACTTCTATAATCCCTAAAAGGGATTAGAATCTCTTTTATTTGTTTTAATGGCTGGCAGTTTGGATGGTTAATCGGTCGGTTGTTTTTGTTGCTTCGCTAATGAACTTTACGTATACATTATTTATTACTGTTCATACTCTTCAAATTTCATTATCACAGGATTCAAGTTGTATACTTTTTAATGCTCGTTGTCTTAAAAGCAACAACAAAAATGAAAGCACAATTTAAACCCTAACATTTAATGATATATGATCTCTTGCATTTATGTTGATATCTGTTCTACATTTCTTTCCCATTATGTGAGCAAGTTTTCTTAAATAAAATTTTAAAATAATCTGAAAGTTTTGAACAATCGATACAAGCGAGTTTTCAAGCTCGAAATAAAATATTATTCCTTTTGTTGTTTTGTGGCTCTTAAAATCTATTCCGCTTGTTAATAATTAAAGTGAGTTGTCGTAGTGTTTTCAAAATTGGCATTGAAACCTAAACAAGGACGCTATACAATATCATTCATCGTTCATAGTTAAGAAAGTGACATAAAAAGACATCTACTACTACTACTACTACTACTACTATTACTCGCATTAATACTACAACTGCCATCATTACTATTATTAACATTACTGTTACTGCTGTTATTACGTACTGCAGACGCCTGTAAACCCCTCTATGTTGGTGGATGAGTAATCTAAACCTTAAGCAAAAAGGAGAAACATAAGCCGTAACAACATCGATTTGACAAAATAAATTGCTCGTGAATGTAAAGAAAATAAAGTATGTAAAGCTAAATTCATATCTACCCATCCATTTTATCAGCGAAAAATTTCGTGCATGAAATCCTTCTCAATTTTAGAAGGCTGTTACATTGGTTACCCAAAAATAGATGACATAAAGCTTTAACTTTGTTTTATATATAAAATAAAAAACAAAATACAAACAAAAATGTTTTGCAAATCGGCAAGCGTTTGTGGACTAGTGATAAAACTGAAATAATACATAACGTGTTTTTTAAGTGAAAGTAATCTAAAAACGTTTAAAGCAATCGGAGCCACACATTTCATTGAAACTCATTAAATAAAGTACTGTGGGTATCAGTTTGTGGTGGCTACTATCTCGCGTTTTACTAAGTGAGTGCCTTGTTGTTGCATTATTTATTTGTTAAGTTTGATAGAGCGAGATAGAAAGCTTTAGAGAGGAAGAAAAAGAAGAATAACGCAAATGTATAATAGAGTCGAGGACGTTCCACAACAACAACAATAACAATAGCGACAAAGAACATACCAACAATGTTTTGCATAGAAGACTAAACGTTGCCTTTAGCCAAGAACAGCAGTCGCAGCAATAGTAGAAGCAATAATGAAACAACAATTGAACTACTATTACACACTATCACGACCATTACAGGACGCATATTACGTGTATACGTCTGTGTTCGTATGTATCTCGGTTTGGTGGCTCATCTCGAAGCACCGAGGGTATTGCTAGCACAACCGTAAATACAACAGCAACTAGACAAACCGGCAATATGACAAAATCAGACTCTACACTGACTGGCACGCACACACATACGGGCTCTTACAATACGTGCAGGCCTTTAAAATATATATGTATATATACATATATGCATCTGCGTGCTTTTGAGCTTGTATTTACCCATAGACACTTATATTTATGTCTATGGATGACGATATGTTCGCTCGGGAAAATATGTATAAGGCAGAGTTTCTAAACTTCTTCTATATTGTAGCTCAGTAGCAGTGTATTTTGGTAAGCTTTTCTCATACGGGAAAACTTCTAATGCTAGCTTATCCATAATATGGGACTAAAAAAATTAATAAAATGCGCAAACGCACTTCATATTACATGGCACATTCATACATACACACATATATATATATATATATATATATATATATATATATACTGACGGTTTTACTAAAATTATACAAACATAGAGAAATGGTGGAACTGAAAACATTATAAAGACCGCGTTAGAAAATTGCAAACCTTTCCGTTCTCTTCTGAACTCAAGTTGCGGATTCTCATTAGGTCACATTCTGAACTTGGTTTTCCTATTTCGATTATAAGCGGAGGGGTCTTACTATGGGGTCTATCACTACTAATCATGTGCTAGTTCTTCCTCTCCGATGCGAAATTATTTGCGGAATTTACAGATTCAAAGCTTTGCTATGATGTCTTGAAACTTTAGTAAAGCGATTAAACGAATTTATATGTTTATATATATATATATGTATAAAAGATCTCCAACGGCAAGCATTTTCACTTAAATTGTATCCAGTTTATGAAAGAAAAAAATATTCAAGAAAAATTTGCTCTGAAACGAAATACGTTGCGTGACAATGTGGTTGCGAATCCCTGTCATAAACTGATGAATGGAATCAAAGGATAGCATGAATATTTGGTTGTGGTCGTCGTTGTGACGGAAACTGCTACAGCTACTGTTGCTGCCACTGCTGAAGAGGACATCGTAACAGAAGTAGGTCAAAATGGTTATGAATTGCTTTGTGCCACCAGTGCTGGTAATATTGTGGCTGGAGTTTTTCTACCAGCAAATGGATTACTGTGCAAATCATACAAATATCGCACAAGAATCATTTACATATGTACGTATAGCAACACTTTCAACGTCGTAGTACTCTAGTTTAATGTCACATCAAGAAATCGATAAAAAAAAAACTTCAAAATAATTTGTCAAAATTTGCCATTTTTTTTTTGCTTTTTTAGATGAGATTAAATATCAAACGAAACATATTTATGGTATAATGAAAACGTGAACAAAGTCTTGTAGTAACTAAACACTACAAGTACTAATCTCTTCCTATTCACACACAAATAAAACAATATTTAAAAATTAATATAAAATAAGTGAAAGAGAAAATAAAAACACAAGACTTTATGTTGCAAAATCTCTGACTTGAATCGTCGTTATAATCTATGATGTAACATAATTGATGTTATGTGAAAGACTTTTTTTCATATCAAAGAGGTTCGAGAAGATGTGCAATAATCATCTCGTATTCCTCAGTTGACAGTGAATTATGTTAGTACCAGAAGGAAAGAAAAGATTACTGATCGAGCCCGCTAAGTACTGTGTGCAACATAAATTGTCTTATAACTAAGTAATCAATGACTAAATGATATTCTTAAAAAAAATGATTTGGACGTTATCTAGTATATATAACATGTTGAACATTGTTGGAAGTCATTTAGCCATAAAGTTTGGCATATCGTCTAAAGTATGATACGCGCTATACGCTGCGATAATAATTTGTAATGTTTTTGCGGGGAGTGGCGAGGCTCACTGTATACATTTCATTCGTACGGTTCTTTTAACGTGAACAAAAAAGCAGAGTAAAGCCTTTAGAACGAATCTTAGAAGATGGTCGAACGATCTATCCGGAAAGGAATACCATACCATTCATTTGTCTAAACGTCACTTAACATGATGTCATTCTTAAGATACTCCCCCACACGGCGGTACATCCGAGAGATTGAATTGATATGTCATCCTTCGTTCCAAAGAAGGTGCCGAGTAACTCGGTAAGTAAAGCGGCGAGTTTCAGTGTCGAAGGAAACAAAGAAACGAAGTATTTTATGTGAACGAATTGATTTAAGGCAAAAGAACAGTAAAGGGGGAAAAATAAATGATAAGGATAGTTAAGAAAGGGAAATAATTTATTAATAATGGAGTTATTGCTTACACTTCAAGTATCGTAAGTAACGTAAAAATTAACTTTGACGCGCTTGTAATGTTTAATAGCAGCAGCTCACTCTTAGGACATAGTTGCGGTTGTAAAGTCTTGAGCACGTAAGTTCGTAATAAACGCGATCGAATTTCGGTTGCAGCCGAACTTCAAAATTACATCTCACTAATTTTGTATTATCCGTGTAATGCGTAATAAAATTAAAAATAATTTTATCTGTTCGTCCATGCCTGCCGTTCTTAAACTAATGAAAATAATGTGGGATTCACAGACTTAATGCGTATGCTTATGGTCTAATTTTAAAAATCAACCTTATTAACCCATCGAATCTCACAAGAAAGGGAAAGTCTTAATACTGTTATAAAATGCTCTTTTTATACTTCTTGACAAGGTTCGTGTCACTAGATCATGAACAGCGTAGATTTTATTTATAATTTTTATAAGCAGTATTTAAAATATATTCACAATTTACCTATTTTTACAACGCTGTAGTGGTTGTCGTTGTGGTCTTGTCCGTTTGAATATTGCAAACTAACTCTTGATTCGACTCTCACGACTGTTTTGCGTCTCACTCGACTCTTTACGGCTGACTCGTTTTGCTTACAACTGATTCGAATGATTTTCAACTCTGGTCTGATTTACGATTGATTTTGCTCTCCGCAAAAATATTTTGCTTATATTTTGCCCTTTTACAAGCAAGTTACCCTTACTTACTTACAATCCTCGCGACATATTTAATTCGATAACTTGTTAATCCGTTTTCCGGTATATTTCTACCTTGTTCCTTGTTAATCTTTTCACCATTCGCCAACTGCATGGCGTTGGTAACGCGTCATGGATGTGTGTTTGGTTTTCCCTTTCTTTAGAATTTAGTTTCTTAGAGGACCGAGCAATTTTCATGAAACTCAATTCATGAAAAATGCCATTTTCGTAACAATATATTCTTTATGAGAATTTCCATCGTTTCGTTGCTAACAATCCATTGGTAGAAACTATAGTTATACGATCTAGAATTTTCAAAAAATATTAGTAAATACATACTTCATATATCACAATGCAAGAGCACTACACATATAAAGAATGCGAAATGTGCGAAATAAATGCGGCTATGAATTTTTCAGTTTTGAGAAGACTCGTTATGAACCAAAATTGTGCTACGGATAATTTCAAAAAGCAAATAAGCATTGAACAGTACATGATGGATAATGATGTTTAAAAAGTATGCGTCGCAACAAATTTTCTAAAGAACCTCTAATCACTTGGCACAAAATAATGCAATTATGTTTGCAAATATTATTGGTACGCTTTCATTAATCATTAGGAACTTCTTGCGTAAACCGTGGCTTGTAAAAAAACTAAAACTATTGCTAAAGTAATATAAAATGAAAGAGTTGATAATCTTAATGAGGACGATCTCAAATTAAACAAAATTCAGTTTTTTCTATCTTAGCCCCTTGGAAGCATATTGATTAGGTTAAGAGGTAAGTTTATAATTTACTACAAGAGAATCATCAGATTTAAGAAATAGTTCATGTGTTGACACAACAACGGCTGCAACATTATTTCAAAACAAAATTTTTTTTTAAGGACACAGCAAAGAAGGCGTGAACAAGTCGGCAAAATTGCCACGCGGCAAATATTTAAAACATCAAGACCTATAGAAAAATAAAAATATAAGGGATTGCCCTATAACGCATTTTCATTTAAGATGGCTTCGTATAAAAGGGCAAAAAAATTACGACAGTGTTCGTAAAACACGTTAAAGGAGACTCATGTAGAGCGATAAAAGAATAAGACAAAATATAATAAAAATTACCCTCATTTAGTGTCTTAAAGAAAGTTTTTTAAAATGTAATAAGTAAGTTAATCTCTTTGGACTGTAAATGGCCCATGCATTTGTATAATCTGAATAATTTGTACAACACGGATCTATATGACACGGAACAAGTCTACCGTGCTATAGGGGAGTCTACTGTATAATGGGGTGATAAACTGTGCTCATTGGGGGAGCATAGATGTGCCGAAACTCTCACCTCCTCGTGGTGAACCCTGGAAAACGGTCTTGACCGGCGAAGAAGAGTTTAAGGCTTGGACTACTTATAACTCGGCGACGAATTTTCTGAAAGATGGTGGAGGGGTTCACTGGACGATGAATTCTTTTCTCATAAAGCTAATTGCTATAAAGGAAATACTAAGCAAACCAGCTGGTAACTGATTACGTAAAATACGTTGAAATAGTAATTAGTGAGAGCGTGGTTACGCCCGCCATGTCAGATGTAACGCCCAAAGCTTAAATATCTTGATGAAGGGTAGTCCGGTTTTGGCTAGCCGGGATTGCATAGTTAATCCAAAAGCAAGAGCGACTATATTCTACTATATTGCGCAAAGTAATGCTAAAGGCTTTGTAGTCTAACTTTAAGCTCAACGGGAGTCAGGAGCCCGTTCACAATGGAATTTGAATAGACGCACCATTAAAGTACGTTGGAAGGAGCCCTATATAATATGGAAGGTGGATCTGGATGAGAGGTCAACCGGATTACAAATGAAATGACGTAAAAGGGATTTGACGGAAGGCTTTTTAACCCTTTTTGCCTAAAATTAGAATAAACGTACCATTAAAGTGCGCTGGAAAATGCATTGATATAACATTGATTTACTGCAACTCGTTTTGGAAACCTAGGAAGCATAACAAACCCCTTTTGAACGCAGCTGTTAATTAATGTGTGAGCCCTGACTGCTTGGGTACGACCCTTCGGGGAGTATTCGTGGTGCCTGTGGTTTTCACATTCCCTACCGGAATAACCGAGGTTAGGGTGGGCCTCACCACTTACCAGAGTGGGTTTATTGAGCCACACGCAATAAACAATGTGGACTCCATTGTAGTTGAGCCCCTAGCTTATAGGGATTGTTTAACTCACTGGGGGGCGTGGGTTACGCTAAATTAACCCGTGTGTCATTGGCACCGTAGGGTTAAGCCACATAGGCAGGAACCCACGTAAAACCTTTGTCACTCACTGTATAATGGTTGCTAATAACCGAGAGCATGGAAGCGCCCATATCAGTTGTTTCCCTTCAACGCATATAACAGCTAATCGGGGATATAAACGCAGGAGTATTTTCGGTTGCGTAAGGTTATGTTAAACACTTTATAGTCCAACTTAAAGGACCGCGGATGTCAGGATGCCCAATCACCTAATCATCACAGATGGTTAGAAAGGAGCTCCTCTGCTTCTGAGGAAAACCTAAGTGTGGTAGCGCTGCGGATACTTCGATGGAAACATCGACGATTTCTTACTGCTGGGTACGGCCTCTAGGAGAGTCTCGTGCTGGCTGTGGTAATCCAAAAACGTGCGAGCTATAAATAATGCTATACAGGTACACCTCGGACACTCCCCACAGTGGATTTGCTGGCCACACAGTCTAAATCGATCAGATACTCAAGGAGCTCCTAACTTATAGGGATTTTTTCACTCATTGGGACGCACCAAATCGCGCCAAAATTCACATTAAATCACTCTCACATCGGCTGTGTAGTGAGTCGATTTGATACTTAACGCATATTTTCGGCTTCATCAAGTAAGTGAGCCCTCATTTTGTTCCACACATAGCTTAAGTAAAAGCCAAGGAAGTGTTGTAAGACGGGCGCATAAAATAAGATTTCCAAGACGAGAAAGAGATTGATTTCAATTTTCACTTCGAATGACCACCGTCGATAAGAGCATAAGTGCTCAATTGCTTTCTATTAGTGGTAATCATTAAGGTCAGAGCTATCCTGCGCATTCATCTATACGTACAATGTAAAACGATTCTGATTAAATTAATATCTAGAATCATAATTATCTAACTCAACAAAAAAAATGGTCTTCATCTATTAAGTCAACAATCAGTAAATTGCAATGAAAACTTTCAAACAGTGAAAAAATGAGATCGCAATCTGTACGTTGAGTGAGAAAAGCAGAATCACATGAAATAAACCAATTTGAACCGACTAATAATTAAACTATATGTTTAATCGTATGGAATCAAAACTTCGTCAGGCGTCTGTTTCAGCCCCAGGCTTCCAAATAGAGAAATAGTCCTCGGAAATTCGGAGACTTTATCGCCGCAGTTTTG
This sequence comes from Glossina morsitans morsitans, assembly GCA_001077435.1. Taxonomy (NCBI): domain Eukaryota; kingdom Metazoa; phylum Arthropoda; class Insecta; order Diptera; family Glossinidae; genus Glossina; species Glossina morsitans. The sequence continues at coordinate 6,802 of CCAG010016967.1, read as the reverse complement.
TCTCTCATTTTTTGCTCATCTCATTAACACGTTTCAATATGTTTCCATGTTTTATCCATGTTAGCATAAATGAACTGAATTCTTAAGAAAACGCCACGTTGAAGCTTGAAAGGCTTAAACGTGTTTATATTAATTACTTTTGATACTGAAAAGTCAGTTTTAGAAGATATCCGTGAAAGTCACTTGTTTCAGTTTGTAGCTTGGAAAAGTCCCTGAAATTCGACAGGGATGGCATATTAATTTTTTTTTTTTTTATCTATGAAAATGGCTCGTTTTAAATCTAAGAAAACTAGTTTGAAGTTCTGTAAACAAACCTGAGCTTTTTACTTGACTTTGCTTATTAATGAAATGAAATATACACGTATATATATATATATATACATGTATGTATATATACATGTTTATACATATATATATATATATGTATATAAATGTATATATATATATATATACATGTATATATACATAAAGAAGGATGGACTTTTTTTTACAAGGGTACAAATATTCTATAATAATGAACTAATCGGCAAAATAAAAATAACGTGGAAGACACGCCTGGCAGTAAGAGCAATTTTCATATAACCTCCCCTTGGATATTGACAGTTCTGGGTATTGAAGATCTCCTCTATACAACAACTAAAGTTATCTTCTAATATTATTACTATAAATTTTCCACGATTTTCATCTCATTTATTTTAATATAATTAAAATGACGTTTAAAGCATTCCTGTTCATACATAGCACTCAAAAATTATTATTGCACCTTCCCGAAAACACTTAAATCGCTATTAAATCTATTTTCATGTTGGGATCGCTTTAGCGTTGTCTTGGGTTTGTTGAATTGAGCAAATAAGACAAACCATAGCGAAATTTTACGCGCATATATACTAAGCAAACAAACACACAAGCACACACATACACGCATAATACATCTTTTCGAGAAGAGAGAGGGGACCTTGAATTCCTAACTCATTAATGCTCTGACTATTTAAATTTATTTTTCTATGAATGAACGAACACACCTAACCGACAGTAAGTATAAATACGGGCGCACACATGGAAATCCACAAAAACACACACAATGAAACGATGGTTTTGTGAGGAAACTAACCGAAAACAGTGGAGAAAAGTATGTTTTCCACACAATAAAATACTTTTTCAACCGCATATAAATTAAAAAACATTTACACAATGGATGAATACTGAAAAATGCACAAATGTACACACAAATCCATGCACTATGCTATATACGCAGCAAGCGTATGCATCAGCAACAAAGCATTAGAAACGGTACGGTCGAGCGAAGGAAAATTAGAGAAAAAATATATTTAAAAAAAAATAAAAAAAATAAAAAAAAAAAATAGAAATAAAAAAAATTTTCTAGATTGTAATTAAAAATGCTCATGCATACGCTGTCATTATACGTTCAATAAAATACCGTAATTTTTCCATATGAAATCAACGGATAAAGCCAGCTAGCATATATGTACAAACGGAAATCATTCGCACACAAACATAAACTTCACCATATGATGAAGCGAATGTGTATGGTTTTAAAGAGCACAACATCGGTAAAAAAAAAGCAAAAAATGCAAAAAAAAAAATAAAAATAATAATAATAGTTACCCGTCCTTTTATGTTTAACCCGTAGAACTACATACACAGGATATTAAGGATGATGATTATGCAGCACTGCTATGTATTTATATAGAATACGGAATATATTTTCTGTAAAATTAGCCACGGATGTTGATAGAAACGTAACACATTTTCAACAATCATACTAAACACACGTAGCAACGAGGGCAGCAGCATGCATGTGCACGTGTATATATGTGTATGTTGGCAATTGTGTGGGCGGTAATACAACTCTCATGTAAACCTATTAAAAACTATTGAAAGGTAACCAAATGCCCAAAGCTGATAGTTTTAATGCATGCGTGCTTCTGCAATAGTAAAAGTGTTTAGGTACATCTCTTAGCATTAGGAAAGAAAAAAAAGGAACAAAATTAAATTTGGCTTGCACCGAAACGATTAACACCCACTCGTCAGCAGTTGTAATTCATAAAATAGAACCTCATTCTGTGATCATAACATCCCCTATAAGGCAGCATGACATATTGAACACATAACATACACTGTTCCTTTTTTCATAATACAGACGACAAGTAACTTATTTAATACAACACCATAAGAAAATATAAGTTACCAAGAGATTACCATAGTGAACAGAAAAAATACCGCATATACAAGTACCAGACTTTTCTCTTTGTTAGTGGATATCTAGGAAAAACTAAGATAATGAAGATACAGTCCCGTTATAATAAGAAACAAGCTATGACTTACAATTCGTACCAGATTTTAATCTAAACCTTGAAGTAAGTTTTTCTTACGGTAATTTCAAATTTTAATGCGATAATCGAGACGATTGCGTTTAACAACAAACGATAACCAAAAACCATTAATTTGTATATCCGATCATCGAGAAGATTGACAGAACAATAACCAATTGACTAACTTACCAAATAATATGCCTATAGGTAGCAAACTGTTTTATAATTTTTGTATAATAGTTAGGGGGAGAAGACATTAGAGGTCCAATTCAAAGCAAGCTTTTTGCTCTTTTTACCTCAAACACGTGACCAAATTAATTTTAAAATTTTTTAATTATATTTAGAAGTGATCTCAGTTCGTTTTTATGCATTTCCTCAAAAGCCAGTTAATCTGGTTCATTAAAAGTATACATGTACTGCGCCATTTTATATGTTGCTACTCTCACGCAAATATCCCAACTTTAATAGCCTCTTTAACAAGTCAAAGCTTCATCTAGACGTTAACTTAAATTCAATTTCCAGGTTTCATAGAAATTAATATGTAGAGAGGCTAATTAGCAGATGCAAAGGACTAAACGGACTCCAAAAGCATCTATCTCGTCGCTTAAGACGAAATAATAAAGTAACTGCATCTACTGCCGGCGGCTGTATAAAAAATAGTTAACAACTGCCAACGCCACATGGCAAGAGAACTTGAAAGTGTTACAAAACACTACCGGCAATCTTACTGTACACCTGCCATTCGCGGTGGTGGTCCTTGCGCATATATGCATATAACTGTAGTCAGTTTCCTGCTACGATATATGCCATTTACACTAACAACTAATAATTCATTAGTTTCTTTCTGACGACCCAAACAGTCGCTCCTAACGATTAAACTAATTATTCCATACACAAGCGTGCACACTTTTATGTTTTTATTGAGCTTTGTAAACACTTTGGGAATTTTAAATGAATTGCCAGTTGATGCTCTCTGCGCTTGTATCGCGTACTTGGTTGAAATAAGAGGTTTTCACAACAAAAAAAGCAAAAAATTTAAATGAAATTAAAGCGACAACTTTTCAAATGTTTCCATCTATCTCTGCTTTATTTCTAAGCGTAACCTAAAAAACGGAAACAATACGGGTAATACGTCGCACCCACAGGCATTTCTAGTAGACAAGCTCCTTTTGAGACACAGCGATATTATAAAATATATACGAGACGAAAGTACCGAAAATATTCTAACAATTATACATACCTTTCAAGATAAAGTTAGAGTCACAGGTAAACGGATGAGTATTATCGGCGAGTAATTATGTTTAAAGCAATCTAGCGTGCAATCTCTAATCGAACGATGTAATAATAATTAATTTAATTTTAGGTTGAATGTTCAAAACTATCATAACATGGTTTCTACCATGAATCGATCGGCGATTGTAAATATCCAATAAATTCAAAAAAGGCTGGATGGCGCAAAATTTGTTTGAAGACTATTTTAAAAATTGGTTTATTCTAGAAGTAGAAAGGTTTTTGAAGCTTTGAACTTTAAACTTTTATTGCTTATTGATAACGCAAATAAATAGTCATAGTAGAGAATTGAATTATCCTAAAGTAAAAATCTACCTCAAGGAATCATTGCAACAGCTAACGCATACTACATACGAGTAGCATTCCAAAAAATTGTCGAATGACTGGAAAGCGATAAAAATGTCACCCTTCCTCAAGCTTGGAAAGGGTTTTCTATTTTAGATTGTGTCGCAATTATAGCTTCGGCATGCAAGGAATTAAATCAGTCTACACTTCATGCCTGTTGGAAACCATTGCTAACCCAAACGCCGATGATTCCGAAAACATTTGTAATACTACAACGGTTCCTCATTTAAACTTAACTGATCTGCAAGAGGAAATAGCTTTCTAGCTAAAAAATTAGTAACTTTTTTCGTTGAAAAAGATCCTTCAGCAGTATGTAGCCCTAAATTTAGAAGAGAATTGAAAAGCTCTTTAGCTCGTTATAGACAAATTCTGAAAGAATTGCACAATCGAAATGGGCAGGTATTTGCAACTACGTCAGATAACTTTTATATTGACGGAGAAACAACTAGTGAAGAGGAGTGTCAATCAATCTTGAAAAATAAAAATAGAAGAGCTGTAATTTTTGATGAGAGTGTTGGTGAAAAATAATTTCGTGGTCTTAATAAGCTGTTGCTATTTGTTTTATAATAATTTTTTTTTTCTTTTTTTGAATATATTTTTGGTTGTATTTTTAAATTTTGTATTTCGTCATAATGTTGATTTCATTTTTTTTTTTTTTTTTTTTTTTTTCAACAAAAACTTGACGTCAACTTACTTTTTCATTTATTTATCTAGTATTTGGAACAAAATTTCAGCTATCATAAAATTTTACCCCTTAAGACATGGTTTCGATATAACACGGTACGCATTGCTCTTATTTACATTATTTTAAGGTTTCGTATACCCACAGTTTCGATATAACACAAGACAAGGCCTCGGCACTTTGCGGTATACCTTGTTTCGTATAGCACGGTTTCGGTATAGCACGGTACGAATTGATCGTGTTATACGAGGGAAGCCTGTATTTGATTTTGTCAAATCGTACGACGTCCATTGTGTTTAATGCTTTCTCTGCCTTCTCCCAACAATTTATTTCAATAGTGCGTCGTTACCTAAAGCGCTCTTTAATAACCCGGAACTCGACCATATATAACTTGAAAGTCAAATTTGACACAAGTTTTTTACTTACATTTTTCACTTGTTTAACACTAAACCTACCGACATGAGCGGTCAAATGACCGCATATGTAAAAACATATGTATCTTAACAAAATATTTTTCTGATGCTACAATAAAAACTCGTTCCCCGCTTTTCAACGTTGTATGTTTTGTTTACTTTTATGCATTTTCATCACATTTTTTACAAATTACAGTATTTTGTATTGCACATTTTCCACATATTGTTTTATTGACTTTGCAATATCTTATTTGGCAAGATCTCCGTTCAGAAGAAACACTATTTGTTTTTATTATTGTTTTTGATGAGCATTCTTTGCCTATCTGTTTCTCTTTCTGATATTCTGTCCCAAGTTCTTCTGCTAATTGAAAGAAAAACTCTTGCCTCGATATTTCCTCACCCGACGTTTCCTTATATAAAATCCAAGCATTTATCCCGGCTAAATCTAAGATATTGAAAAATACCTGTAAAGGCCATCTTTGACATTTAGATTTTACACTATATTTTCTGGCCATTTGATCAGTTGCATCTACTCCGAATTTTGTGCCATTGTAAAATCTAATTGTCTCTGATATACGGGTGGCATTTTTTTCAATTTCAACGGATGAATGCATTGAACTAAGTATCAATACTTTTTTATTGGGTTTAGCTTTATAAGTTGTAAGAATAAAATCTTTCGATTTGTATAATATTGTTGAGAAGCGTAGCATACTATCCTTTGCCTGTCTCGCTAATTTTGGCAGCTCTCTTTTATTCTTTCGGATAGTTCCAACAAGCGTCTTTCTTTTTGCTAGAAATTTACTCGCTAGTGACGCACTTGTAAAAAAATTGTCAACTGTTATATTTCTCCCATGGCCCGTATATGGTTCTGCTAATTTCAAAGTTACAAACACTCCAAGTGAGATTGATGATTCTCTCCCTTCATCTTTTCCCAAATATGGAAAGCCGTTTACTATATATTTACTACTTACATCGGAAGCTAACCAGAATTTTATGCCAAATTTGTCCGGTTTGTTGGGCATGTATTGAGTAAATCTACAACGTGCTTTTGTAGGGGACAATTGTCCATCTATAGCAAGATATGCTCCTGGTTTATAATAGTTTTGACTGTTTGCGATAAATTTATACCAAACTTCAGAAATCAATGCGAACTTATCGTTTTGTAAGCGTTGGCTTCGTTGATTTTTGTTATCAAATCGAATAAATCTCATGATTTCTGCGAAGTCATTTCGACTCGTAGTTATCGAGAAACAAGACGGATCCCATTTCGTGTCCCATAAATATGATAAATTAATATTTTTAGCCTCATATGCGCCGCGTGCATATAGAAGTCCAATAAGTGCATAGATAAATTCCATTTCGTTTTCCACACTCGAAATACCTCTGATTCCGTATATTCTCTTACAAGTTCAATCATTTTATTTATTTATTTATTATTTATTTATTTATTTATTACACTTATACAGAAACTCAACTAAAAAAAAAGACAGTCGAGTTCAAATGACTCTTAAAGTAAATCTTAAATTAATTATTATTAAAAAACTTAGTACAAGTACAATAAAACAAATAAAAGGAAAAAAAAAAGAAAAAAGAAAAGAAAGCATGTACACAATTAGCACAGAGCCACACCCACAACCGGTACAGAACCCAGTTGCAAATGAACCCCTAAGCCATCGCAAACATGCATAAGCTTGGCAACCGATTATAGTTAACAACAATTAATTTTCGAATCGTAGTGA
>CCAG010016966.1:0-29858 GCA_001077435.1 Glossina morsitans morsitans | reverse complement strand
CAAGAGACGGTAAGGACAAAAGAAGCAACCTGTTTTCAGTAGGGGGAAGAGAAGCAGACGGATCCCAACCCAAATTCCTAAGAGAAAACAACAGGAATTGCTTTAAATAGATTCAATTGAGTCTACATAGCACCTGTACAGGGAGACCACACAATAGAAGCGTACTCAAGTATAGGCCTAACCAAACACGTATACAGCCTCTTGGTAATATACGGATCATCTAGCTCTTTGGACCACCTCTTGATGAAACCAAGAGCGGACCTAGCTTTGCTTATCGAGAACTCAACGTGCAAATTGAAACGTAACCTACGGTCAAAGAGGACGCCTAGGTCTGTGAACGACTCAACGTCCTCCAACTTGTGCGAATCTATAAAGTAATGGGTTATGAATGACTTCTTTCTAGAGATGATCAATAATCAAAGAAATGAGTCTACAATTACATTCTTGACTCGTAAAACAATTTCAAGAATGCGATTATCGAAGAAGATAGTCGAAAATAAGATAAATTTTTCAAGCGGTCAAACGACCGTTCGTAGTAGACTAGACATGGTTTAGTTTGTTTTCAGGAAGTAAACAATAAAAAAAGTTGTAAATAGTCAAAAATAGTTTGTATGCATATTTTAGGAAAACTAAATAAGCTACATGATGATACAGTAACGTTGTATGCGAAAAATTTTAAACGAAATTTTAAAAACGGTCATTTGACCGCGCATGGTAGGTTTAGTGTTAAAAAGCGAAAAATGCAATATTTTAAATAGAAGTAAACAAGAATGAGTTGGCAGGGAAATGTAAGTTACATCGCTGCCAATCAATCTTAGAGGAAAAAACTATCCATTCGGATAAGCGGGCGTGGTTAAGTCTTATTACTTCTCTATTACAGTCGTACCGCATTGGAAAATTATAAATTGGACATAAGCAGCAATAACCTGTAAACTTCCGCTACTGACTTACTAATGAATCGATTAATGCCATCCAAATATGATGCCTAATCGATATACATAAGTTCGTAGCTGCAGCGGTAGTACTTCTAAAAGTTATAATTGAAACGATGAAAACGGATTGAACGAAATAAATCAAATAAAAATACTATTCTTAAGCGTATCACTGGACGCTGGGCCATGTAAATTTACGATTATTTGTTCATTTCGCCATTTTAATTCTTTGCTTACATACTCGATATAATGGAGTAACTACCAGACTAAAGGTAGCTACTATCAGCCCTTTTCTTCTTTTTTACTTTCTTATCATACAAATACTATTCAGCATGAATGCGACTCGACACTTTTAAACGTTCGTGAAACAAATATGACCAACGTATTGCGACGATATAAATTTGAATGTAAAGATGAAAGATGTCTGTAACGCAGCTTCGCAAACTACCTTTGGCGCACATGCTCGCTTGAGTTGTAATAGAAATGCGAGCTATTTCCCTTCATACCTAACCTATAATTAAATAAACGTCGAATACATTACGAAACTCGACTCGAATTTTAGCTTCGCTACCTGTCCAACATTGCATTGCAATCTAGGCAAATGCTGCAAACGATATTTATCTTATTTTTTGCAAGGACTTTTCCCTAAAAGGTAATTTGATAAAAATTTATTATAATACGTCATGAGCGTATGTTATGATTTTCTATCTTTATGCGAATCGGACGTTGAAGATATTATTTGGCAAATTTGGGAAAATTTATTAAAAGTAGAGCTTAGGAAATGATAAGCAAAACGACCAACAATAGTTAATAAATGATCCATGGATAGCTTCAATAAATATGCAATAACAAGATACGTTTTTCCATCAATGTCAACTATACCTGCTTTAAACGCGTTTAATCAACTTCCCGTCAATGCAGTTACTATGCAATGCATAACAAATGAATTAATTTATGTGTTTATAATAAATTAGTTTAATCATAATATTCAATAATTATTTTTATTAAAACTACATAATATGCACAATACAAACAAGATGCAATGGCTTGTGCGTACGAACGTAATTACAACACCATGACCTTCGATGCACTTACATGAGCATGAATATCAACAATGGTATATTTTTTTTCATTTCCAACTTACTTGTGTGTGTTTCTGTGTTTTTTTTTTTCCTAGTCACTACCGAAAGAAATGGGTATATTGAATTTGTTAAAACATATGTAACGCCGCTAAGGTAAGCCTCAAAATTTCTAAAAGGTCTCTATATTGATCGCTACGATAGTCTGAATCGATTTACGCGTGTCTGTCGATCCGTCTGTATATTTTCCTGGTCGTAAGAATTGAGATATAGCGCAGCTTGAAATTTACGGTAAATATTGCAGTTTCTTGCATGCGGGTTGGAATTGAAGTTCAGCCAAAGCGGTAAAAGGACCTGACGTAACGCAACGCAGCGGAAAATGGGAATACTTGGGCTTGTGTTATGCTAGTTGCTTAAAAAAAAACAACAAAATGACAAGATCGGCTCAGCCCTTCCAGTGTTACAGAGTATCGAAATTTCTCGTTGCTAATTAGTATTTTCTTTTTTTGTCTCAGGTAAAGTTGGCAGGTATACAAGATTCCGCTATTATCAAGTATACTGTTCTCGCTTGTTTTTTTTTTTCTTTTTTTTTTAATTATATTCAAACTACATGTAAGCACGTAATTATTATTTTAATGACATCCTAAATAAAATGCCTCAAAAATATATTGGACACTGCACGAATATACGAATACAAATATAAATGAATCAATGCGTGTGTGACTCCGCAACCACGTGTGTTTGTGTGTGCATATGCGGGAAAGAATAACGTAAATTTATATAGATGTGAACGTGTAATTTCCACGTGATTATGATTTCCTGGATGCGTGTTTCTGTAGATTAAAAACACAAATGCATGCGTACATATATATCTTCATTGTTAACTCTCAACAAGAATGTATACGTTTTATATAAAAGACCAATAATCATCGTCACGGTAATTATTATTATATCATTCATGAGAATTCAACATAGATTACAAAGGAAAAATTTTAATACCCATAAGCGGTGCGTTAATAGTCATCTACGTAAACTTCGACGATTCACTGCATTGAACTGAGCTTGGCGAACAAAGACGAGCCCTTAGTACTAACTGCAGAGTCATATATATCTTCTTCTCATATCAAAGTTTCCGAAAATGCTCTTCAATTTTTCCATTAATGACTGTAAAGTTATTTTGTATTTTCCCATATTTTTAATTTATTAGGAACTTTTGATTTTTGCACAAAAAAGAGTACATCAAGTGAAAGGCAATGAGAAACGAAAATTGAAATCGGAATATGTATAATTAATTCTAGAGAAAAAGTTTTTATGACATAAAAGATATGGACGCCAAAGTTGTACACATATTTGTAAGAGTGTAAAAGTGCTGCTTTTTTGCATTTTTGGTTGAATTAAAGTTTCAACCTTCGTAATGCTGAGGTTTATATGTAGTAATGTAATAGAAATCCTACCTGAAATGTCTGGTGTGGATAATATTCGTTTCCTCATTATTGCAGCTCGGAGCTCTTTCAACCACACAACGCATCCACAAATTATAATCGACTGTATATAGAACCCTTCTTCTTTTATTTTTACTATTGTGTAAATATAAAAAGCCGTTTATGGCGAAAATACATGTTACAGTTAAGTATATTGTTGTTCTATTTATAGTAACCCTAACTCCATGTAATAATATTGATAACATTAATGGTTTGTCAACAGCCACAACCTATAACATTTAATATGAACACTTATAAATGTAGAAAACACGAATCAAAGCCCAAAGTCAACAATGAATACATAATAAGAGCAAAGCAAGTATCTGTTGTAATGTTTAATGGGCTTTTTTGGTACACAGGTGGAGAATAAGAGAATGATCTTAGTTTCTTGGGTGAATAGTTCTATGAATGAGCGACTGTGATCAAAAATGGCTTCTTAAAAATTACACTATATATCCAGGCAATAAATATTTACGCACATCTTGAATGATGTCAAATGTGAAATCTTTTTGCTAAAAACTGTGCTGTGCCGCGTTTGATTATTTCGTAGAATATTAAAAGGTATTTCATTGTCCCGGAACGGGCAAAAGGACATTTTAAGAATTTGTTGACCTACGGTGATATGTGAATGTAATGTCGATTCCCATTTTGACATTAGATATGAAATCCACGTCTTATGTCAAACACAAACATACCGATTTTATTCACGAAGCGCCTAATTCTATGAACATTACCTCAGCCATCATACGCAAATATATTTCCATACAATAAAACATCTGACACATCGTCGCAGCATGGGCTACTTTATATCTTACATTATATGGCAAAACATATTGTGACAGTATAGTCGTCGTAGAGTAAGACGAACTCTTGAATAGATACTATCAATATGGTACGAATAATTGAGTCTCCTGTCAATAATAATACCGAGTATTCTCAATTTGTCCATAAATTCCAATTCACTTCCTCCCACTTGAATTCTCATATAACCAAGATCGATAAAATTAAATCGAATAATCTTAAATTTCGAGATATTCGACAGTAAAAATCTCATCCAACCCTTAACTCGGTCTAACGCCTCGTGAATTATTGTTTGCAATGATTTTATTGCGTTTCGCAGAGTTTTTACCTTCCAAATTAACTTTTTTGTCAAACTATATGCTCAGATAATTTATGCTATTTTAATACCAAATGCGGTTTTTATTGAATTTAAAGGATATAAATAGTAGACGTTGTAGTCATAGGCTAGTCCAGGAAACCCATCCATATCGAAGCGGAGTATTCATGGCCGTAGAGTGTATGGCGGGATCAGCAAGGTGTAATGTATTACAAGCTAATGAAACTGCTGCTGCAGATGTCTAACGACGTCAATTGAACACGTTGAACAATGTATTGCTGCGAAAAAGACCAGCAGTAGCCTCCTAATAGAAGCAAAATCATTCTCTTGCATGATAAGGCTCAGCCCCACTTTGTAAGAGTTGTCAAGTATGCATTAGTCCAACTCGAATGGGAATCTTAACTGCAGTCAGCGTACGCACCAGATATTACGTCTTCTGATTACAACTTGCGCAGATCGATGCAGCATGGTTTGGCTGGTGAGTGGTTTCTAAATGCTGAAGAAATGGTAAAATGGATCGATGCCAAACCAATGTCATTCTTTCGAAACGGTATCGCCATGCTGCCGAAAAGATGAAAAAGTGTTGTACAAAATGATGAAAAATATTTCGATGAATATATATAGTAGTAATATTTCTGAATAAATGACTTTTTCAAGTGAAATAATGATCAAAATGCGTGGAAGCACTTAATAATAAATCTTATATTTTTGTACATGTAAATATTTTCTAATACACACAGAACATCAAACAATACTGTAACGAGTTATCTACAATTGGGGTTTGGCTCTGGGCTGTCCAGCGGTCCGTTCCTAGAAATTTATTATTTAAATTAAAGGAACCTTTGTGTTTTTGTGTAAAATTACATATATATTGACGGAACTTCAGCAGAATACATAATGGCGGTATTTGGAAGTCTACTTAATAGGAGAAGAAAAACCAACATTTTTTTAGTGGGCAGCCTCAATTGTCGCTTACGATCTGTTAGTTTGAATGCTACTGATCAACTGAAAGAAAGAATGATCGTTTGCGCGCTGCTCTTATTGCTGTTGGCTGCCACACGAGCACGTTGATACCTATAACTTTCATCACGAGGTATATTTACTTACTGTACCACTTACATGCTAATGCTTACTTGAGAAAGTAACTTAAGGAAAGTTATATTAGTACTTATGAGTTAAAGCTGCAAAGAGAGATTATGCAGAGTTGCATTACAATTTCATTCAGAAATATGTCGAGTAAAGATAATAAGACTAGAAGTTCAAAGTACTTTACAATTTAATAAGGCAAGGTAGAGTTACAAACAGATATTATATTTAAATGTGTCGTTCGTTTTCGTAGAGGGTAAGGAATGCTGCATCCTTACAGTACAAAGGGAGTGGGCTGTGTGCATTGTCTTAAGCATACATAAGGCTGTCTACGTAGAAACTACTCAGAATAATACTATAGGGATAATGTGGTAAGAATTAAAGAGAACCGGTGTCCCGAACTTTCTTTCTTTTAGCTGTATTGCGGACTGAACATGTCCTAGATGAGAGAAAACATGTTTCAGTTTGGACAGTATCTCCGAATGACCGACATGAAATCTAGGTTTGGGGGATCAGCCGGCTCTCCAATTATTAGGCTTTAGGAATAAAGAAAGAGACGTGCCATTCCATTCCTTAATGGGTGCTTTAAATAATAAGTTAATTGGGCTCTACGTCTCCATTAGGAAATGGCAATTAACACAACAGCCAGAATCGTCAACTTACAAATCCAACAGCCTTAAAATAAATATTGCAATTGAAGAGGAGAGAAAAATTATGATTAATAGTCAAATATCTTTAGAGCCGACCAGGAGGAAAATCGTGATCAGCAAATTTGGACATCAGTTAGTAAAACCCAAGTGCGGAGAGTTATGGTATACAAGAGCGAATTGTACAGCAGAGATTTAGTCACACTTCCAATAATATATTCTTACGTTAAAATAATTTTCAACTCAACCATATTTCCATTCATCCTGAGGTTTAAAGCATTACTTTGCTTACTAGTGCAAAGTATTTCGACGTTACCCGAGCACTTGAAGGAAGTGTGTTAGAGATTATTTGCCTGTAATGTTTATTCTTATCAGCGCGCTGGTTTACCGTTGTTTGGGTGAAATAAAAAGGATTTTTTGGATATGGATGGAATACGGATTCATCACTATGCTAGTTGTGTCATTAAAACAATTGTAATTTGTAAACTAATGATCGGAATTTGGCATTTAGCTTAACAGCTGGTAGTATCTGAAAACCATATTGAATCGTTATTAGGGGTGACCTCTATATGTAATGCTAGGAAATTTTTGAATATGATATGTTATTAGAGTCACTAGAATAAACAATATAAAGGACAAATAAACAAGAAGCTGGTAATCAATTTTTTCATGTCACTTTCTTTTTAAAGCAATACATTCCATAGGCAATCGTTGTAAAAATGGTCGGATCAAGTCCGTTTTCATCTTTGCTCAAAGCATGTCAGTGTGCCAAGTTTCATGAAAAAAATCTGGAAAATTGCCATTTATAGGGTCAATACAAAAACACATAGACAAACATTTTCCATTCGATCAAAGCAATGACTCTAAGTTAATTGGCATAATAAGAGATAATCCCGTATACTGTAATTCCATTGTTGCGAATAATCGGCACATAAACTTGATATGTCCTCCCACACTGACTTAAAGTATGCATGCAATAATATATCGACTAATTAAGTAAATAGGAGAAAATGCATTTAATGAAATATTTTGATGAAAACAATATTTTCACTTGTTCTTCGTCTTCTGCTTTATCGCTTCTGAGTTAGAGGTAACAATATAAATGAGTCAATTATTGCTGACATTTTCTTAACCAAATTTTTCAAAGAGAAAAATTTTAAATCTCTGAAACACCAGTAATAACGTTTTTCTTTCCGGCATATCTTTAGTAATTTGTCATGTTCCAACCCAGTAACCTTATTAAGTTAGTATCTGAATGAATGTGTTTGTGTTAACTCTTAACCACAAACACGCAGTTTTGCAGTTATACATATATACAGTGCAAAACGATGACTGCACAACCTTTTCAATGTCAAGTTAAATGGTTAAAATCTTCCCGCTCTCTCTCTCTCTCTCTCTCTCTTTCTCTCTCTGTCTCTCCTATCTGAAGATTCACACCCACTTTTCACACACAGCAATAACCAAAGAAGAAAATTACAAAAATACAAAAAAAAGTAAATAAATAAAAAAAAAAAATGGAAGAAAACGATGATTTTGCCTTAAATGCGAATTAATGTTTACTATACAAAACGCATAAGCAAAGGATACCGTAGAAAGTAAGAGCAACAATGCCAACAATATGATCTCATTGCCACTGGTTTTCAGACATCCTAACGTACAGGATGGAAAACAAATATATACGAATGAATAAATATGTAGTCACGAAGGGACGTAAAACTCTTTAATCTGTTATATTTTCTTGGTTAGTTGTTGCTATATGCACGTATAGAACACAATCTATGTTAGATGCATGTGTTCGTATATATTGTTTGTATAACGTACTCGCATACATGGGTGTGTCAACGTTACATACTATATTGGGATAGTATGTGTGACAGGACTAAAGCTTAGTTGTCAGATATACCTTTTTGCTCGTTTTCTTCGTCTTCTGCTTTAACTTTATTACAATGTAATAATCAGCTGTAGCAAACAGTGGGTGTGGATATGTGGAGTGATATGCAACAAAGAAAATTTATCACTTTTTTCTTCATTTTTTTGCTGTGCATACACAGAGAACTTCCTTGTTATTTTTATATGCTTTCTTTTATTGTTGTTGTTCGTTGATATTTTTCACCCAGTTTTCCTCCAATTCTTTGTAAAAGCGTATCTGTTTATGCATGTGTTATCGTGATGATATTTGCTTTATTAAAGTCATGTTTTATGAAATTAAGCGTAAATGTAGTTTTATGCTTCATAAATTTAACAACATGTATGAAATTCTACTGGCAAAGGAATCCCCCGAGGGCCAACTTGCAAACATATACAAACACACACAAATACGCATATGCACACGTACACGGGCGTAATAAAATACCGGGAGACTGAATTCCGAGCTTTAAATATTTTGATGTGTATTCGAACTCCAAACTGATAATAAACAAACGTTGATGTTGTTTTCTTTCTATTTTTCTTTTCTACTTTCTTCTTTTTCATACTCAAATTGACAGACAAAGAAGAATCTAAACTTAAATTAAAATTTTGTATATATTGATAAGAATGGAGGCATAAAAACATTCGTGTACATTGTTATGTGTAGATATATTCATGAATATCTCAATACACGTAATGTATTCCAGGGGTAGAAGTGAATGTTTAAGTGCATATATATGTGGAGGACGTTGCCAAAATATTTTCGGTACATGTCGATTGGTGACTAATAGAAAACATGTACGTCCGTTCACTATGTGTATATTTACATGTGGCTCCAGTTATGAATGGATGTAATACAACTCCATGTGCATGCCCAATATATATTTAGTTACAAAGTGAATGCCATTACTGAAAATTAAAGACAACAAATCTATTTTCGGTCAGGCAGCCAGTTCAACTACATTCAATATACCTAACGTAGACACTTTATATGTTGGTTAGCTTAAGTAAAGTATGTAGAAGGGAGTTTAAAATTATATAGAAAAAGCAATCGACCGCATTAACAAACCTAACAAAAACCAAGGCAAGATGAACAAGATCTTCCTGTAGCACAGCATAACCCAACAATCTAAAGGCTAAAGCAGACAAAAGCGAAAACCATCTTTGTATGGCATGTATGTGATGGTAACTCAAGTAAACAAACTAACAGCAACAACTAGAAAAACAACAACAATAATGATAATAAACAACTAAACCAACATCTAATACGTATATAAGAAAGCAACCGACCAGAGCAAAACTATTCAATTTCTTGTTGTTAATACAATATAAAGCAAGAGTAAAACGTTTTAAGGATAAAAACGTTGAGCTAAAGCAAGAATACTCGAAAAACATGCAATTTTTGAGACACAAAAACTCGACCAACAGTACACACTCATCTGTCAGAGTAAAACGTTTCAGCTAACACACATAGAGAAATAGCCTTACCTACGTACATATGCATGTAGTTCCATAAGTATATGTATCAATGTGATCGATGTTGTGATACTAAACTTATACAAATAACACTGATGTACATATAACTAGGAGTCTAATATAACAAATATGTTTGTCGACAAAAACATTTTAACAAAAGGAAAAAAATTTATTTATATATATATATATATATATAAACATATAAGTGTGTGTGTGTGTGTGTGTGTGTGTGTGTGTGTGTGTGTGTGTGTGTGTGTGTGTGTGTGTATGTATGTATGTATGTATGTATGTATGTTTGTATGCGTATAAATGTGTGTACCTAAGGCATAAGTACAACATTGATTCATGCACTTGTATATATATATATATATATAAACATGTACACACTTATATTCATGTACTTGTTATACATGTGATAAAAACAAACAGAAACTTAATTTTCGAAGATGGCTTAGTTGGCAGTGTTTTCCTAAAGGGGGAGAGATTCACAAAATATAAAAGAAAATATTAAGAAAATTAAAAAAAACCCACCCTCTACTCTTTCCTCCAAAACACTGAAAACCTAAAGGATAAAGTTTACAGCGGTTAAGAAACGTCTGATTCATGACAAAATGAAACGAATTGAATTGAATGCGAAAAAACAGAAAAAGGATATATTTGACATATGACATGTGTATCTGAATGTAGGTGGAGTTAAAGAAATTTATGATCCAGGGGGCGGAGAGTGTAATATATTGTGAATTCATCTATAGCTATATTTACGTAGATAATAGAGAACAAAAAACATATTTTAAAAGTATATACGATAAAGATTCTGATGTCATCAAGTCAAGGATTTGAACAAACATTTCTCAAGTCGCACAATACCTTAATATTTTAATTTTAAAGATACAACTACCCCTGATATTTATTAAAATCATCAATTATCAAATTCATCAATTATCAGTTTGAATATATTTATGCTGGTAAAAGCCTATAAATGTCTTCCGATCACGTTCAGTGGATGCAATTGTTTTTCCACTCGTTTAATGTAGGAAATAATATACGTGCAGTTATAGCTGAAATGTCTGCCGATATTCTGAGAAAATATTTTTCGAAATCCATAAAGTAGGTAAAATTTGGCTATTTAATTATGCTCATATTAGCACCGAACTGCAATCTGGTCAATTACAATCTGACGATTGCGTAAAAGCCGACCCACTGATGACTTAAGAGAAGAAACGAGTTATTCGCATATCCACGCAAGTAAGATCGCAACTTCAGGGAATTCGAAAAAACTTGACTACATTTGGTATCGATAACGAGTTCGCTCGATTCATTTCGAGTTTCTTACATAATCGACAAGATTTGTAATCGTCAAATTTACCTCTAGCGAATTTCTACAAGCAATTTACTTTCGCCTTCTTTCTTTCCGGTGTACATCAACGGCCTTCTACGGCTGACAAAAACCCTCCTTTTTTATTTTGAGACAACACCGTGATTTGTTCTGTTTCAATAAAAGATGACACATCGCGGGTTACCAAAAATAAACGTTACACTATTAGAGGAACCTATAATCGGGATTTTACTGGGACGGGGAAAATGGAGTCAACTTTAACGCCAATAGCAGGCAATGCTGTGTCTAATCGCATAGGAGATGTGGCGAGCGCTCCTTTCGTTTTTGTGGCAAATGTGGAAGAACCGACAGCTCTTCACATTGAAGATAAGAGAAAATGAAATAGTTTTCGCTGAACAGAATATGTATAGCGAAGTTTAAAAGAAGGAATCATTTACAGTGCTTGCGTTTAGCCAAGATTTGACTACTGTTCGCGTGTGTGAGTGGGAACTTGCAATTAAGGGTTCAGATGCTCATGAATGGCGACAGTGTGCCTATCACTCTCAATGCCGGTGAACATTGGTATAACGTGGACTATGGCGTATTTATTCACAGATATCTCGAGGGTAAGTCTTCTACACTGATAAAACAATTTTTTGCGCACATCAAGCCCTTTAGCAGAGCTACTCGACACAGTGTACGCATGCGCTCGTGTTGAAATTGTTCGTGTAACGCACGACATGCGATAGCCCTCATAATGCCTACGTGTATAGGAAGCATCTCCTGAATGACTGGTCAATTAAAAAAAAGGGAAATCGACCTAATCTCGGAATGTGCAATGACTTGCTAACTCTTCGCAGAAGAACCGAATTATTATAAATAAAATTAAAAAAAATAGACTTCTTTTTCAAATTGATGTTCCCTTCAATTACTCACCGCCATTTGCTCTAATTATCTTCTTACTGACGTCTACCTAGTAACCGGCTGTTTTCATTGATTGTCAATAACACAGCGGAATGATTTTTTCCTTTTGATATCCTTTGGACTGATTTTTTCTATAATGACTCTGACATAGTTCCATTGATCATTTCACTTAGTCAAATCGGTAACTAGTCATTCCAATTGACTTTGCAATGACTCGCTAAATAATTACAAATTTTTTTCCAAAAGAAAAAACAAACACTTATTTTTATTCAGCTGCTGGTCAATGGGTTGTTCCCCTCAATTAGATAAGCGACTGTTTAACAAATTAACAAAATAGCTATTATGTCATTAATGCGTTCAAAAATTTGCAAACAACAACATTAATACGAATAATTGCTAAGCAGATAATCCGTTATATGAAACAGCATTTGCCTCCATATGTTTCGATGATACGCCAAAGCTGTATGATTCTTCTTCTTCGTCACAAAATATGATCGTGCTAATCATCCCAGCCAGCTGTTTCGACACATTTTATTTTGCAGTGTAATGATGAAAGCATATTCCATCTGTTGTCAAATAAGGGACGGAAAAGACTTTTTTATTTCCCATAAATAGTTCCAAATAGTTATTGTTCTTGGTCAAGGTAAGCAAACGCGGTATTCGCTTTGAATGGCCCTTTCTTATAGGCAACCATTCATACAAAATAGTTTATCAGGCAACTTCACTTTTCCGTCTTCCAAAATGATTGTTAGCACTTTTTTTATGTTTTCTGGAATAATTGCCAAATTGGGGCGACCACAGCTTTCAACAACATTACTGCTCACACAACTTTGTGTGTAATTAGTTAATCACCCATTAATTTTTTTTTCGACAGACACGAGTGCTCGTAACATCTTTCAAACCTACACGCATGAGTAGCCGCGTAGGCAAAGAATAGCAACTGACAAGTCAATGATCGCGTGTTCAAATCTCAAGTGCGGTAGACTTTTCAATAGAGGCGAGCATATGCTCTAAGTTATCCGGCAGCCTTTCAATCCATACTTTGTAAATTTATTTACAAAATATGCAGATAATAAATAACTAAATAATAAGAATATCTTTCAAACCAATATTGATTGTGAACGAGTATTTTTCCGCCAAAATAAAAACGTTATTTTAAGGAAGCCGTT
Source organism: Glossina morsitans morsitans (assembly GCA_001077435.1). Classification (NCBI taxonomy): domain Eukaryota; kingdom Metazoa; phylum Arthropoda; class Insecta; order Diptera; family Glossinidae; genus Glossina; species Glossina morsitans. The sequence continues at coordinate 16,724 of CCAG010016966.1, read as the reverse complement.
TGGAAAAGGATTCGAAAAATTTTATTCGATCGAATATCGTAGCTCCGTGTTTTTTAAGGCATAGTGAATTCGGGATATCTATGAAGAGAGACGTGTTAAGTGGATTACAACGAACGATGAAAATTGAAATACTTACGATGATCATGCACCACAAGCTTTGTTGCTGAAATAAAACGTAATTCCGCAAGGTTGTAACAAAGTTCACCATGATATCATAAATGGACACAATGTTTTGTTTAAGTTCAGTCAAGCGATTGCTTCTAGTAATTCAGCGGAAAGAAGTGGAGTGCTGGCAACATTCGCCGCTAACAACTCGTAACAAATTAAAAGAAATTATTAAACATATCTTAACGCATGCAGTGTGAAATTACTGCCTGGCAACATTCGATTACTGATGCTGTAGTCTTATGTGTTTAACAGCGAAACCAATTAGCTCAGATCCATTTTAGATCGCGTCAGGCTTATATTGAACTTAAGGCAATCGTCTTCACTACAGATATCTTTTATAAAATCCTGACAACTTATTGCTATCATTAAATAGAACGATGTTCATAGCAAGTAAAAAATGTAATAGAAGCGATGGCGAAAAGCTGCGGAACATATTCGACCAAAAAGGGGAAAGTAGCTATTTTCCAAAATGATTTCAACCATCAAACAAACAATATCTTTACACAATCTGTTATTAGTGATAAGTACACTTAAATAGAATTCTAAATTCAAAAGACCGCAAAGGGACCGCAAGAGATACGTGAGTGAAATTTAGTTTCCATTCAATTTTCTTACAATTCGTCGAACAAAGCTTAATATTAATAATGCGGTATGAATCGTAAGCATTAATTGGCCACTAAGACTGAATTTATTAAAAGTGTAGTCCAAAAAGTTTGCTGAGGTTAGAAACATTTTGAAAACGGTAAAGTTATTCTTGCTTATAACAATAATCTATAACGACTTGGTTGCTTAAGCAATACTAAATGATATGTTTGTGGATAGAAGACAATGCTAATCATATAATTAAATACGCGCACACATGCACAAACGAATTCGTTTATAATCGTATTACTAAAATATTTTAAACGATTTTCTATTCAGGGAGACCCGCAAATTTTAATTCGTTAACCGATATCTGATTAATATTTTGCATTCTATGTGACAGTTTGTGTGTGCGCGTGCGTGTGTGTGTGTGTGTATGTGTGTGTGTGTGTGTGTGTGTGTGTGTGTGTGTGTGTGTGTGTGTGTGTGTGTGTGTGTGTGTGTGTGTGTGTGTGTGTGTGTGTGTGTGTTCCTTTGGGGTTCTCGAAATGCATTGAGCAAGTACATAAAGGGCGATTTTCCTTTATTGATAATTGGGTTAATTTTGGTTCAAAATTCATACACACATGCATCAATTTTATAATTCTCTATTTATAATTCCTTTAACAGTTAACAGGAGTTGATTGGTAATCAAATTGTTTGCAGACGTTTTGCATACACCTAAAAATCAAACTGACTCCATGATACAGTAGCTACCTGCCTACGTACACGATAACTGATCTTGCTGTAATCAAGAATGCTATTTTGCCAATATTGTATATGACCTCATATAGTGATGATGATGATCATGAAATTAATGATGATGTAAAAATTGTGAAAGAGAATTGCAACAAGAAGCAATTCATTTCTTCAATATGCCTGCTCGGCCAATATGCAGACATTGTGCAAATAGATAAAATATTAATTTTAAATAAAAGTCTTTTATAGTAGACCATCATTATAGTAGGCTTCCGTTTCCGTTTATGTTCATTTCACTCTTCTTGTTATTATCATTATTTGCCTTTTTTCCCCTTTCCTTTTTCTTTTTTTTTTTGCTTTTCTTCTAAATCAAATCAATAAATTACTTCGTTTTGGTAAGGACTTCATGTGCACTAATGGTGCAGATGTTTGCTATGCAATATCTAAATATCTTCGCTTGCTTAGATACTTTGCGTTGAACATACCGGCCTTGGGGTAATAACGGGGATTGCGATTCTTTTAAATTATGGCATCAAGAGATTGCAGTGCAATCTCCCTTGGTTTATAGAGCGCCAAAATAGTCGCATATATCTTCAAGTTATCTATACAACATCTACTTTAGTAGCTTATTGCCCCCTACTACCAATCTAAGTGTGTTATTTGAGCCTTACTACATGTCTACGTGACGGCGCAAAAGGAACGAGTAAAGAAAAGTAATAAAATATAGTGGTTTGCTTTCACATTGCCATTTCATTTGCGGCATTTATGTGGCCAATACATGCACATATTTATATGACTACAAATACGTACAAGTTACATACAAACATATTAGTTTGCTTTGTCTGCGTTTGAAGTCAATGGAATTGGCTGGTTAGTTGGTTGGCGGACGAGCTAAGACTGCTTGGCGGACTGTTTAATATTATACAGTTGGCTGTAGAGTCGGCAACGGCGTTGATGTTGCATTCCTTATTAAATATGTACATAGGTATATGTGAATGTGTTTGTAAAAATGTGCATTGGTAATTTTAAAAAGTCATTGAATTGAAAAGATATTATGAAACAAAAAAACGAGCAAAACTATGTAGTACGTACTCAAACATTCTGAAATACATATATGTACTTAGCATGCACATACATGAACATTTCTTTCATGTAAGAGAGGAAAAAGAAAAAGAAAAAGATAAAACGGAAGCCTCAATGTATGTGAATGTTAGATTATTTTTGTGTAATATGGTTACACAGGAATACTAATATGATATTGTTGACTTTATTGCGTGGAATTTATGACTGAGTCTTGTGAAAAATTACCCTAATAAAAAAAAAAAAATGAAGAAAACGATACGTTAGATTTAAAGTGTTAGTCCAGGCAAAAGGCGTAAAACTTATTTAAACTAAAGGCTGCCCTATGAAATCGGTATAAAAAGTATTTGAATAAAAAACTGGTCCTCGTTTCTAATTAATCCATTATTTCTATATCCAATAAATGAAGAACTAGAGCTCAACAATTATATCACTTAAAAATATACCGCAACGATTTCATCTTAATCGGCGTGAATTCATCTCTACCTATTCTACAATTTGCTTATGTCAGATCATGTTCCCTTATTCCAGAGTTATTCTGGAAGTCCCAATATCTTATAATTACTTTTTGTATTAATTACACTTATGCTACCACTTCGACCAACACTTCGAGGCCAGATTTGCCCAGCAACGGTCGCCGCTGAGGTTCTTACAATGCACTCTCTCTACTTCCTTCACGGCTTGTTGGCAAAGCTCTTGAGACCAAACCAAAACGTTTTATATGAATGAAAAAAAATCTTATTGCGTGTAATTTTTCGTGTAAAAAGAAAAAAACATTTAAAGTCTGTATATTAGTTAACGAACTGCTGCCCATTTTATTGTATAATACATATTTAGACTCACTATTAAACTACTGCCGTTTTTGTTAAAAAACTGACGAATTGTTTTTTACACAAACATCTGCCCTTTTTAAACCTCCACTCAGGATTCGAAGGAGTCAGTTTAGCTGACTCTCCTTTAAAAAACTCCAATGTTTTCTGCTAGATTGTGGACGGCACCCAAACAACGCGCCACTAACTTTCTTAATTTTTAATGTCCTCCTAAAACAACCAATTTCATAACATTTTCGGCATTGAGACGGTCGTGCATTACGGATTTAATATTTTTCCCGCACACTGCTTACCCAGATTTTGCATCAAGTGGCTTCATCATTTGCTCAAGTGGCTCGATTTTGCTAAATTTTAGAAAACACTCGCAGCCAAACCATTTTGAGTTCAATGTGTGGCATCTAAATGCTCGTCAAGCCCGCTAGTTGCTGACATGTCCACTTTGTTGGTATTTTTCCGAGGCCTTGGTAAGAAAAAATCTGCAAAACGAAAGCATCTAGTTGTTCTTTTTACTGTTGCTTTCGATTTCTTATAAGTGGCCAGCCAGTACCAGCATACTGAGCGACGTTTCTGGCGCATAGTAATTGGTAAAATGTAGCTCAGTTTGGCGATATTTTACATTCCAATGTTAGATTCCTAATACCTTCTTGCATGTCTAGTAGCTTTCGAAATCAATTGTCAAATGAATTTTATGTTGGGAACACTAATCCTCTTCGGTACGTATAAAGCCCGACGTGTTTTCGAACCGCTAATATATCGCTTTCTCATCTCCTGTAAAGCAAGTTTTGTTTGTTAATTTATTTATTTTGGTTTCATATCACTTGTCCTCTCCTTTGCTGTTATTCATGTTCCTATTACATAAGAACAGAGCTTCTTTTTTTACTGCTTCGTACATAATGTATGCATCATTATGTGTAGGGGCGTATATATATTTTATAAATTATTTCTGGTTATATGCCAGATTATGCAAAAATTGCTTCCGAAAATATTTATATATGTCGAAAAACAAAAAATTTAATTAATTTCCTTTTTTTTTGCAGTTGAATGCTTACAACACCAGCCGAGACGAAAAAAATCCAACCAGCACACATCACGTACCCTAGCAAACACGTAACGCAACGAAACAAACAATCAAATATATATTATATATATATAATCAACGCATAAACACTCATACTTGCAAGTATATATATACATATATATTCAATATATATATACTTTGCAACAAAGCTCGTTGGCTTTTATATCATTCTATCAGGTTTGTTGTTTTTGGTTGGGTGGTCATTTAAGTCGGTTGATTGGTTCACCAATTAAAAGCATAAATTTATCGATTATCATCATCATCATCATCATCATCATCATCATCATCATTATCATCTTTGGCATCACAAAAACCAAATGTGCACGCTACCTTTATCAATAGTAAACACATATGTGCACTTATACGTATGGACGTATGGACAGCCTATGTAATGTAGTTCTTTAAAAAATTTCGCATACTTTTTAATAGTTTTTGCTGATTTTATTGAAATATATTATTGTAGTTAAACTGTTTTTTTAATTTGTCTTTTTTTTTTTTGGTTTTTTAGATAAAACGTATTGGATGGGCCAAAGAGTTACGACGGAATATGTTTTATATTCCACGCAGTCACAAAGAATAACGAATAATTTATTATTCATTCAGTTTATCGCGTTTTCCATTTTTTGATCATTTTTCAATCAGCTTGATAATAGCAAAACATGAATGGATGCCTCCGAAGTTGAGTTTAAGTTATTGAACACTGGTTCTTCGCTTAGTGAATTGAAAATATTCGTAGCAGATAGACTCAGTTAAACTGCTTATAAATTCAAATTTGAAAAGCAAGTAACCTTTAAAGTCGCCTTTAAATTCCGAATATAAAATTGAATTGAAATGAACAATTTTTAAATTCGCAAGGAGCGTAGCCAGGAATATATTATATCCTTTAGATCTGTGTAAACAGCTTATTGGCGTTGGTTCGTAATGTTTGTTCGATTTGATTAATACATTGACCTAGAAATCACTAACTTTGATAGTGACTTTTTTGATCACCTGATAATGTATCTGTACGTACGTTATAAAATCGCTTTTTCCTGAATGAAGATCTTCGAATGTGTGGGTTTGTTTGCACAAGCATGTTGGTGTTATACTATTAGGCAAAATATACATAGATACGAAACTACTTATATTCGTAAAAGACACCCGCACAAATCCATGTATATATATATATATATATATATATATATATATATATATATATATATATATATATATATATATATATATATATATATATATATATATATATATATATATATATATATATATATATATATATATATATATATATATATATATATATATATATATATATATATATATATATATATATATATATATATATATATATATATATATATATATATATATATATATATATATATATATATATATATATATATATATATATATATATATATATATATATATATATATATATATATATATATATATATATATATATATATATATATATATATATATATATATATATATATATATATATATATATATATATATATATATATATATATATATGTGTGTGTGTGTATGTATGCATACACATAACATATGCAGGCATGTTTACACATTGGTTATGTGTATTCATAAGTATATTCACTTCCCTACTTATCATTTTGTGGGTTTATATAAGTAGTAACTTTTGCTTTTACGCATATACTAAAAAAGGATACGCACATTCATACACACGCACTCATGCTTACTTTGTATGCAATTAAAAAACTGAAACGAGCGCAATATTTTTTATTATGCCAGCAAACATACATTATCTGTCTAACCTTCTAGAGGTATATATATATATATATATATATATATATATATATATATATATATGTACGTGTGTGTAGTGTTTTTTTTTTTCGCTATACGAGCTGGAAGTAGAAATCTTACAAAGATTTTGCTGATTCGTGCCAGCAGCGTGCATGGTTCGCCATCCATGGCGCCTACGTACTAAAATTACCCCCACACAGACTTCATCTGCCACTCTCCGCAGCGGGACAGCCGTTCGGTATTACTTCGCGGAGGTTGGTTGCACATTAGCGCGCTCCCTATGGTGGTACCCCAGTACAATACACTACTGGCTTCCACTCTCCATCCGCTGTCTTTCTAAGCCCCGTAATTCTTGGAGCACTTTGCTTACGAACTCGTCTATGGTGCTCCAGGCTTCAATGCTGCCAGTTATCACTTGCAATATCTCACTGAGTTCTACTTGGGGTCTACCAGTTTCAAACCTTTTACAGTGGTATGCTCTGCATGCTTCATTCTCTCTCTCTCTCTCTGTGTGTGTGTGTGTGTGTGTGTGTGTGTGTGTGTGTGTGTATGTATGTTTGTGTGAGTGAGTGTATGGGTGGGTGCAAGTGAGAATTTGATTTTTATAAATCGATCAATAATTTGTAGAAAGCCTTGATCCGCCTAAGTGGCCGAGTAGACAATAGATTGCGTCTGAAAACTCAATGGTCGTGGCCTCAAATCTGACGTGCGTTGAAGTTCTCAATAAAACCGATACCCTTAGATGCTAACGCTATAGTTTTGGAATTTGCTGCTCTGGCTAAATTAATTATATTATTACTATTATTATTATTATTATATAAATTTGGCCAGAGAACAAATTCTAAGACTAAAGTCTTGAAGCACTAGCATCTAAGGCTTTCGGCTTTATTATTTTTTTTTTATTAATATTATTTTTATTATTATTAAACACTCTACCGCACTTGAGGTTTGAATGCACGATCATTGAATTGCTAGTCGAGACTCTTGCTTACTCGGCCACTCAGGCGGATTAAATTAATTATAATAATAATGGAAGGTATGAAACTCAAAAATATTATATTAAAGTTCCCGAATGCTCTAGGAAGCACTATATACTCTTCCAGCTCATATTTACAATGTTTGCAGACTTTTTCCTGTCGAAAAATTGAAAAAGATATTCAACCAGGAATCGGAAGCTTTGTTCGTACTACACCTAATCGATTTCATTTTGTGCAAGTAATACTCTTAACACTCATAAGCTAAGAGGAAATACAAAAACGAAGAGAAGGCAAACTTAGACCACAAAGCTTCAAAATATTATCTAAATTTATATTCTAATCTCCAATCCCTGAATATGACAATTCTTGTGCGCATAAAATGAAAAAAAATTACAGTTCTGAGAACTCTGCGCGTGCGCTGTCGTCGTACTGGCTTACTTTGTGCGAACAAATTTTGCAATTTCTTTTTTTTTATCATATTGCTTTATTGCTTTATACGCGTTTAAAGCCCAATCAATTATAAAAGTATGAAAGTGTTTACATTAATTCGATTATATTGTAATAAATTTTGATGACCATGTGATAGAATTTCTATTGATATGGGTACACCCTGTATTCTATCTACGCTTGGGAAGATTCCCAGTACTTCTCGGGGTATTAGTTATGCCTACGCTGCTCGGCTTCATAAGCGCCAAGTCTGTTCGTCTCTTAATTTGCCAGTAAGTCTCGCCATGAGACGGTCCCTATAATTTAGACGGATTGAATGCCTCATAAAATTTTGCGAGTTAAACGCTAGTTTTGAATTGTGATTAGCAATTACATTCTTTATTAAAAAATATGCACTATTTATGCTTAACTCTGCAGGTGAAATTATGCTAACCTAATCACTAATTAATTGGGGCGCCTGGCGTCGTATTGCATTTCGTCATACTCAGTCAGTTGAAGTGCGACGCAATTTTTGTTTTTCTTTTTGCTAAAGAATTATGCAAATTCAGCATAATTCTGTCTGCACTTCAAAGTCGACGCATATACCGATATGCGATCACACTACAATATTGAACTTTTGTCGTGATATTCGTTTTGGTTTTTGCGATCAGCATTTGGTACTCTCGTCAATAAATCTCTTTCTGATTTTTTTTGCGTGTTTACAGTTTTTCTCTTGGCTTGCTTTTCGTTTACTCTGTCTTGAATAGTGTGAAGTTTGCCTTTAATTTGAGAGATCATTTTTGTCTACATGAAAAATTTTTTTTTTTTTTTTTTTCCTTTCACAATCTCTATTTTGTCTGTCACTTTTTGACATGGCGTGTTTTTTCGCATCATATCGAACGAAAACGGGTCTTGATTCTGAATGATTCATTACTTGTTGGCTTTGCAAACATTTTTGTCTGCGAAGTGTACAGGTATCAATGAACGTGTTGCAGATGCAGTCCTAGTTACTTCGAAAGGATTACCTTGGTCATGTCGCGACTGTAGGAAGCGGGATATTGACTTTTAAAAGCTTTTCACGCAGACAAGAACTGAATGTTCTCAATTAAGCAAAAATCTCGTGACCTTGTGTGGAAAGTTTGAAAAAATCAAGACCATGTTCGATGAGTGTCGCTATCTAGAGCGTTCACCTTCATACCCCGCCTGCAAAAGACCAACACGTAGCATATAGTATGGTACCTCGCCTCCGTCTTCTCATCAATCTGATTCGTCGACTCATGTGAGTGCTTCATCCTTGCCTACAAAGAACGTTGGCGTTTCTGCTATCGTTGAGTCGGCCGGTGATAAGAAAGTTCCAAATAAGCCGGGAAGACCTCCTCGTTTTAACTATGCTAAAGTGGCGAAGGTATCTCCTCCTAGTGGTGCCATTCAGGCTACTCTGTCTACATCTCTAAAGAATATTAATAAAAATAATAGATCCGCCTCTTCCCCTGGCTGTTCGGGTGTGGCTGCTGGTCACATGTTGGCACATGCTGGATAAGTTGCATAAGGTGCATAAACAAGTGAAGTTACTACCTCTATTTTCTTCCCAACTCATAATTCTCTACCTGTTAATCCTATCGTTCTTAAGAGGGGTGACGTCTGCTAGATGGCAGTACCCCCAGAATGGCAATATTCCTGTCAAGACCGGTGCCTGACACCTGAGAGGACAACATGAAAAGTTATCTGGCTGCAAAAGTCTCATCCATCAATTTTAAACGTGTAAGCATTTTTAAAAATGGCTCCATCTTAACATAGAGCTATCTCGCCTTTTAAGGTCTTAGTTCCGACTGAAAACATGGACATTTTCTTAAATAAATCATTGTGGCCAGTTTGATCCTCAATTAAGGAACTCATTACCCGGAATCGGCCCCGCAATACTAATTTCGTAGTTCTTCCACCCTCAAGAAGTAAATATTTCTTCAGGACCATTAATTCAGTGAGCACGGAATTTTCCTGCGTAGTTTTCACTGAAATCTGATTAACACGTTCGCGGACGCGAATACCATAGCATTCATTTTCATAGTAATGCAAAATGACGTGAATGCTAGAGCATTCAAATTTTAAAGTCAATTTTTGTTCATTTAATTTCATGTAACCTTAAGTTTTTGTAATTAATATACATTTCAAAATAATGACCAATTGATTCATTAAGTACTTTCTTATTTTTTTCATTTTTCTCCGTGTATTTACAAATTTCCTTAAGCCGGCACATTGAGTAAACTAGAAGTGTAATACTTGACGAGAATACTATAACATCGATATTTCCTAGAATTCTCAGAGAGAGCTGACTGTATCATTGCACATTTTGTTCTGAAAATTTCCCTTACTTTCAATAATGTGCATTGTAAATGCTTAGACATTTCATTATTTGCTTCAGTTAGACATTTGAGATTAACCGTTTGAGTCCCAGATGGTTAATCTCACTGACCACTGGAACCTTACGTATCAATCGCAAAATGAATCCGAAAGTCGTAATGCAAAAAAAATTGAAAAAAGGAGAACATATATGGAGAAGACAGGGCAACGTCTATATTAGTAAATGGAAAGAAAAGCGAGATGTGCTTTGTATCACAACGGAAAACCATCCCAAATTAATTCACGTGCATAATACATATGGTATCTCGAAGAAAAAGCCAATAGAGATTGCTAATGATAACGCAAATATGTCTGGCATAGACAGATGTGATCAAATGATATCATATTATTCCTCACCTAAAGAATCTATCCGTTGGTACAAGAAGGTTATACTCCATCTATTAGATTTTGATAAATGATAAATGATTCAAATTTGATTGCTTTCCTTGATTTTAGAGACAATCTAATAATAATGCTATTAAAAATACCACAGAATTCAAATGGTAGTAACTTTTTTCTTGATAATGGCAACTCACAAACGCACGTTAGATACACTCCGCTACGACATTTTCAAGATGCACGCTATCAGGAAAAAATTCCGGCACCTTTAAATTACAAACGTAAGACATATTTCCTGAAGTGCAAGTATTGTTACAGACAAAAAATAATAAAATTTACATCATATCGATGTCAGAACTGTGTAAATAAACCTATACTTTGTCCTGGAGAATACTTCCGACAATGGCACTTACCTCCTGAAGATCACACTAGCTCCAATTCGGATATGGAATCCTAAACACATTCAATCATAATGATGGACAGAAATATTTAGTTTTGTTATCACATATACATACCATGAAATTATGGATTTAATTTATCAATTTTTTTATATGCAGACGAATAAAGATCTATTGTTAAATAAAAAGTGTAATCAAACTATAATAAACCTTTTTTTTCATGTCTTCTACGAATGAATGCTATAGCAATCACGTCATCCTAGTTGAAAAATATGATCTATATTGTCGTGGATGCTATAACATTCATCTCATATAACAGTTAAAATACGATGTTCTGACTGCTCTTATAATATATGTACAATCAGATTTTTGATATTGTAACGAAATTCAAAAATGATTGCCTGTCTATTTTTGCAGCTCCCTGAAATTTTTAGTGTTCACGAACGTGTTAAAGCTTGATTTGCACTCATCGGAACTTTTCCAAAACTCTTTCTAGGTTCTCAGAAAGGATCGATTGGATCGCACTGGTGTTGGTATTTCAATTGCCATATCTGCTGCAGTCCCATCTTATTCAATTGAATTTCCTATTCCTCCCGAGTAAGCCATTCGGGCGAAAATTGCCAATAAACAATTATATGTAACTTGCTCCTATATTCCCCCAAATCCGGACATCTATATTTTTGTAAGAAACATTCTGCCCTCAATTGAGACGTACCCGAAAAATCTGAATCTACTAATATAGTTATAGCGTTGGGGGACTTCAATTTGTCACAAATCACTTGGTGTTGTAGTGATAATTCCCGCTGCATGATTCTCACTTCAACATCTGATAGAGCTGCGGCGTCTTTCAATGAATTATTTGATCGTAATTTATTTCACTGCAACCGTACTCCTAATCGTAATGGCGAACTGTTAGATCTTTCTTTTGCCAATTTCCCGGAGATAGTTAGAAATCGCTGTCCACCTTTTAGTTTACCTGAGGATCCAGATCATCCAACAATTTGTATTTCCTTTCTTTACAGGCATGATAGTCGATTGAACTACGTTACCGTGCCAAATCCAAATTCCCAAAGTAAATATTACGCTTCTAATAAAACCAATATGTTACTGCTTAAATCTCATCTTTCACACATTATGCCCGATTTCTCTGCTGGGAATATTAAAAACTCACTGTCATCGTTCTATAATATATTAAACCTAGCTATTTCTGCATCTCGATCTCGAAGCAGGTGTCCACTATGATTTAGCAAGAGAATCAAATATTATAAAATTAAGGCAAACAAATTTTACAAAAAACTTATGAAAAGTGGTTCTGCTTACACTATTTCGCCTATTCTGCTGCAAGGCGCAGCTTTAATTACCTCAACCACCAATGCAATTGCAGATACCTTCAGTTGATAAAATCCTCATTGCTTGTTTATCCGAAATATTATTTTAAGTTTGCTAACTCCAAAAGAAAAATCTCCATACATCCCTCACATGTTTCTTTCACTGGCTCTGAGTCCTCTGATGATGTTGAAACGTCAAATCTCTTTGCGCACTTTGAGCACTTCAGACGAACTTTCTCAACTGCTAATCCCGATTTAATTGTTAACTATCCGTATCCGATAACTAATTCGGTTTCGATTCCCAACTTGGTCATTTCAGAAAGCGAGGTTTTAAATGGTTTGCGGTCTCTAAAATATACTTATGCGCCGAGAGCGTCTAAATAAGATGGGGTCTGACAAATAGATCTACGTGATGTAGATTTAATACAGTTAAGTTATATGTCGAATTGGTCTGAGGACCAAGTTTTACCATAAACTATTAAAACTTAAGCAGTTTTGCCATATGAAGGCTTATTCTTTAGGAGACACCTTATATGGGTTGAGATATAAAAAATAGACCTATACAATCCATACTCGTACAGAATTGGAATGTAATTTAAAAAAATTATTTAAAAAAAAAAAATACCAAATAAGTGAAAACGCCGCAGCCCAGCTCGCAAGGCATGTTTAATTTATGGACCCCTCCGGCTCACAGTTAACCTATTATGAATGTATATATAAAGGCAAGAAAAAAAATAGAATTAATTAACATATTTGTAGCTATTATTATTATATATGTATGTGATTTTAAAAATAATGATTTGTGTGTGATGTGAAATAAAATATTCGCATATATAATATATTTGATCAATTAAGGGCTAATTTACAGATATTGTAAAAAATTCACATAAAATTACTGAAAACTACTGCAGTTATGCTGCACGCCGTTTTGAAAAATCTGTTTTTAAGAAGGGGTTATATAAACTTACTTTTTCTTTTTTTTTTTATTACAATACATTTTTTCTCAATTTTTACCATTAATCAGCACTTCCAAGACCATAAAACTGCTCTACTATATATTTAACCCGGTGACGTAAATGACGTCTATAGGCGTCTTTGGCGTGTGGTTATAGATGCAAACGACGTCTATAGCTGTTCCATGTTCTTAGCGTTATAAAATAATTGAAACAATGAATATCACTGTTGAGTTTATGAATCATCTAAACTCTTTAGTTTTCTTTTACGATTATTAAAGGATGTAAGATTTTTCTCTAGATGATCCAATTATTTTATTTCAAAACTAATTAAACTAAATGAACTAATTGGCAAAAAAACGGAGGTATGTTTTTGGAAGCACTCACCACGTGTCTTTTTTATTTTCTTTCCTCGGAGTATTTTGCGCTTCTACTGCATCGCTCAAAAAAAATGATCGCATGTTTTATACTTCGTATGTGTAGCGTACTCAACGAGAAAACGACTAGAAAATTTATAATTTTATAGCGGAATTCATGATTACCATCGAAATTTTCTTCTTCTTATTTCTTGACAAAGACACTGACTTTTTTTAATCACTCTCAGCAGTCTAATCTGTTTAACAGTCGCCTTAATAAATCTAAATTTTGTTTAGAAATGCTTTTAAAGTAACATAAACACCTACTAAAGGAACTTTTTAGTTACAAGTTAGAAATCATCAGGTAAAAGATGTTAAAAATACTTTTAGAGCCCTTGCAGAAGGGCTCGAAATTTCACGAGTAGACTCCAAAAAGGAGACTTCAAAACATTTCAACCGTGATCACGGTTCCGTTAAAACAAAAATCCAACTGAATTGGGGAGCGAAACTATGGGGTCCCTTGGTTTACCCATAGATGTGCCGAAACCTTCACCTCTTCGTGGTGCTCCCTATAAACATTTTCTGCTGCATTATGGCTCTTTAGTTTTCTTTGGTTTTGGGAGTCGCACAGTCAATGACAAAGAAAGGTTTAAGCCTTCTATCTATAACCTAGCAATAGGTTTTTCTCATTGGAAAGCGGAAGGGGTCTAGTCGGAAGGGGCTTTTCTTCTTAATAAAAGGAAGCATTTCTTTCCCTATTAGGTTCTCTTGGTGGAGGTCATCTAATGATGGCTAGCGATAGCAAGTGGACTGGGGCACAGATAGGTGTGTGTTCTGTGCGACGACAACCTTGGAAGCATTATTTTCCTTGAGGAAGGATAGTCAGGCTTGGCCCTCCGGGACGTGTGGAGAGTCCGAAGGCAAGAGCGAAAAGCGTACAGTATGAGATCACCCAAAGCTGTATAGCTTGGTGTAAGTTCTGGTTTGAACGATAAGCCAAGGAATTAAAGGGTGTCCACGGGGGTCAGGTTGCCCAAAGTTGGATTGCTCTGGCAGGAAGATGCACACAACCCATCGGAATGCCGGAGAATGCATTCTTGCCTGACTGCTAGGTACGGCCCTTCGGGGAGTATTCGTGATGGCTGTGGTTACCCCAAAGTCTCGCGGGGAGCTATTGAAGAGGTGCTTAGATAGGCCTCGACGTAGACCACTAAGCGAGAATTTGGTCCACACCCATCTTCTATTGCGGTACTTCAGGGTAGAAAGGCCCCCTTCAATGGGGATTGTCTTTCTTCCTGAAGGGTCGTCAATCAACTTACCTCGATTGCCGATGGTTGTAGGCAACCCGTCTGATTAAGACTTCATGTCAGGTGCAGACGTAAAACACACAGAGCGATCTGTATGTATGTATGGGGTGTTAAACTATGCTTTGGGGCAGCATAGATGTGCCGAAACTCTCACCGCCTCGTGGTGAACCCTGGAAAACGGTCTTGACCGACGAAGAAGAGTTTAAGGCATGGACTACTTATAACTCGGCGACGAGTTTTCTGAAAGATGATGGAGGGGTTCACTGAAAGATGAATTCTTTTCTCATAAAGCTGATTGCTATAAAGGAAATACTAACCAAACCAGCTGGTAACTGATTACGTAAAATACGTTGAAATAGTAATTAGTGAGAGCGTGGTTACGCCCGCCATGTCAGATGTAACGCCCAAAGCTTAAATATCTTGATGAAGGGTAGTGCGGTTTTGGCTAGCCGGGATTGCATGGTTAATCCAAAGGCAAGAGCGACTATATTCTACTACATTGCGCAAAGTAATGCTAAAGGCTTTGCAGTCTAACTTTAAGCTCAATGGGGGTCAGGAGCCCGTTCACAATGGAATTTGAATAGACGCACCATTAAAGTACGCTGGAAGGAGCCCTATGTAACGTGGAAGGTGGACCTGGATGAGAGGTCAACCAGATTACAAATGAAATGACGTAAAAGGGATTTGACGGAAGGCTTTTTAACCCTTTTTGCCTAAAATTAGAATAAGCGTACCATTAAAGTGCGCTGGAAAGTGCATTGAGATAACATTGATTTACTGCAACTCGTTTGTGGCAACTCGTCTAGGAAGCATAACAAACCCCTTTTAAACGCAGCAGTTAATCAATGTGTGAGTCCTGACTGCTTGGGTACGACCCTTCGGTGAGTATTCGTGGTGCCTGTGGTTTTCACATTCCCTACCGGAAAAACCGAGGTTAGGGTGGGCGTCACCACTTACCAGAGTGGGTTTATTGAGCCATACGTAATAAACAATCTGGACTCCATTGTAGTTGAGCCCCTAGCTTATAGGGATTGTTCAACTCACTGGGGGGTAGGTTACGCTAAATTAGCCTGTGTGTCGTCGGCACCGTGGGGTTAAGCCACATAGGCAGGAACCTACGTAAAACCCTTGTCACTCTCTGTATGTATGTATATATAAGTAAATCTCAATTTGGCTTTACATAGCTATCGCAATCAAATATAAATTACTGTCTTACAAAGATAACGGCCATGCCTTTGTGATCAATCAAATTCAAATATCTTTATGAAAAAATACAGAGCCATTATCCGACATCATAAAATATTAACGAACTGTAAAATGGACATAGAATCCAAATCAATTTAGCATACGCAACGGCTAATTGCATTCGTATTAATAATAAGGAGCAGTAAAGACTTCGGAAGAATTTGTCGATCTCACCATTTGGACGTAGGCTAAACTGCATAACGGTCATTAAAACTCAATAAACAATCAATTTTTCCATGTAAATCGTGCTTAATAATATTTGTTTCTTCTTCCTAGGCGACCAGCGGCCTAACTGACATTTGAGTCATATTATGACAATAACATCTTCAATAGTTTCATATAAAAATAAGCCAATTTTTCGAGATTCGACGTTAAGTGTGCATACAAGGGCACACGCAGTCAGTTTTGTGAATTTCGAGAACCACTTCTTGATCGCAGTAATAATAAAACCAACATTGTAACAGCACAGACAGCATTAGTTAATACCAAAAGTCAGCGGCTTGTTGTATGTATGCATGAATTGCATGATATTTGTATAAAGATTGGATCCATACCCACTAACAACCTTATTGTAAGTTGCAACCCTTTGCTCATGTTTTGTAGGCCGAGCAGGGACGTTTGCTTAAAGACGGTTATATGGTGATAAATATTGATATCAAGATTTAAATTGTAGTTCACAGTTTTTTATGGGCTTTTCAGAGCAATTTTCTTTTTTTTCCTAATCTCTACTCAAC
>CCAG010016962.1:0-14054 GCA_001077435.1 Glossina morsitans morsitans | reverse complement strand
AATTACAAAAATTGACTCAAACCAAAATTTCTGAAAACTGTACAGCAAAATATGGGCGGATGTATAAACAACAAATACAAATAGATTGACAAGCAGTCAGACATTTATGGCTGAATAACTAATCAAGAGCGTGTACACAATTCATCTAAAACATATTTAAAGGCGTCGTAGACAGAATTTGTTTCTTTTGATTTCTTTGTTCTCTCTTGTTGTTTTTGGTTGTGTTGCGGGGGGGCATAAAAAGGACAACATCTGAAAAGCTTTTATATGAGCATCAAACTTTACAAATAATTTCATCAATTAGTTGTCATTATCGATAGCTATGACATTTATGGCATTCGAAGTTTTATTTTTACTTTCTCTTTTCTTTTTTAACCACCGTAAGAATTTCTATTATATGGCCGATGATTTGCTTTAGTCTCCCTCCCTATCTCTCTCTCCCTCTCTCTCTCTCTCTCTATATATATAATTTCAATTAGCCACAAAAACATTCATTTGCGCCTTGCGGTCAATTGTATCAATCGCATTGAGAAGACAACAACAAAACCAACAAATTGCCATACGACTACAAAACTTGCGGCAAATTGCTTATTATGCGTGCGATAAGAAATTTTGCGGTTTTATATGGACAATGAACCGCAATAGATTTAAACGAGATAAATAAAATGTTTTTAATTTAATTTCGTTTTGATTTCAACAAAATTTAAACTAAAAATTGTTTCTTGCATTTCATTACAAAATTTTTTACAAATTTTCAATAACTATTCTAAATTAGAATTCATTAGAAGAAAATATTCATTCAATCATCAGGAGTGACTCCAGAACTATTTCAGGTTAGGGCAATGATATTAAAGTAACATAAAGCGTAAGTTTGCAGCGGTTTTGTTTATCATGTTAGTTGCCTTTAATATACATAATACATTATTTAAGACCCCTTAATAACATAAGACTACAAAGCATTTTAATCAATAATTAACGCAAGCGCTCTTACTGGAAATCATAATTTCTCTCAGGTTCATTTTTCATAGTTTTTATATATATGTTAATGCAATGCTTGGGAGAAAAATTCTGAACTATATATGAGTTAGTTCATATATGTATACATTGTTAGAGAGCGGAAAGGAAAAAAGCTTAACTATTTTATTTATTCAGTGTCGAGTCGAAGGAGGGTTACAAACACTTATCTAGAGAGAGCAGAACCATTGAAATGATACCGTAATGGAATGTTGTGGCATAAGTAGCATAACCAGTTCTAACATATATTTCCTAAAAGCATTTTAGTTTACAAGTACAAGGACAAGTTTGAATCCATTTCCTCATTTTTACCCAAACGGACGGAGTTTATAGATATTTTGATTTATTGTACCGTTGATGTTTGCGTTTTAAAACAAATATTTAGGATTCAATGCGAGAGATTTGAAATACGTTGCGGCATAAACATGTACATGGTAGTGTACATTCCTGAAAAGCTAAGCCTTGGAAAAATGTTTTCAATTATCTCACTCTCCCTGTTGCAAGTGACCGCAACTACCCCAATTAAACGCAACACCGTGAGGAGTACCATCCCTCAATGACTCTTATGATGTATGCTAGAGTCTTGTCATTAAGCAGGCATGAAACGTTCTATGCAATTACAAAGAATTTTCTAATTATTTTATTAAATATTCCATATTTTCCCCCTCATCGTCTTTAGCTAATCAAAAACTAATATTCTTTTTGCATTTCTGTTCTCTTCAATAACACAAACATTACGAATCTAAACCAATTTTAAAGTCAATTGCTTGTTGCTGCCTTATTGCTTTCGTAGCAACCTATTGACAACCGGTTCTTATCAGTGATATTTTTAAAGAATTACGTTATTAGAAGAACTAATAATATCATATTTTGTTCTCATCCTCTATAATACGGCATCTAAAGCTGCATCTCAATTATTAAATGCTCTTATGTTAGGAGACGCATATCTCTGCATTTTGATGAGCATTCACACATATAAGTGATGATAAGTCTTGTGACTACAACTTCTTCCGTTCATCCACTTGCTCGTGAAAATTATTCTTATTCTAGCCTGAAGGTCTCTTTGCATGAGCAAGTTAAACCTATTTTCATTCTTTACACAACTTTGCATTTCTATGATAAGATATTAAGGTATTAAGCTATGATAGCATAAAATGCATAGTATAATGTTAGGTAAAATTATTAAACATTTTAAAGCATATTTTGAAGGTAAAGTTGATACAATAAAGTGCTTAATATGCTTCTCTTTTTTTTTTTTTTTTTTTGTTAGACTTTGTATACTTTATTCGATTAGAAGTAAAATCAATAAAAGAAGTTTTCCTTAGTAGCTTATAACGTACTTCTTCAAATTTTATTTATTCTGAAAATGAATGAATATTTAGCACTTAATGAATAATCTCTTAATGAATTTTCGAACGTAATATATCAATGTCAACAATCAATCTTTATCACCTAAACAAAGAAATAATTGCTTAGAGCAAAAATATATTTAAAGAGTATAATATAGACTTGTCAGGATTGTCAGACGGTAAGGATTGCCCATGTGAACCATGCAATAGTAAATGTATATTTAAATATTTTAATTACACAGATGAACGTGAGAGGAAGCATATGATGTCTTCGCTTAAAGAAGAACACAAAAAAGACGTAAATATATATGTTTGCTATATAAAGTTGTTATAAAATTTACACAACATTCTTATCTTACATTCGCGTAAATCTATTAAACAGTACACATCAGTAAATATTGATAAAGAATTATATTTGTGAATGTGCGCGCCTATGATAAGAGGATAGGCAGAGAGGGGAAGAGAGCGAGAGAGAGAGGGAATTTAATTAAATTTAATCCTTTTATGCTACAAAATAATAACCCTCATAAAATTAACAAACAATGTAAAAACATTATCTATCTATCAATGAATTGATATTTAATATAAAAATATTAATAATGACGATGATACCGCTGGCTATGGTTACGATTATGATTGCGACGATGATGTGGATTTTAAACGCCTTCATATTTTATGCCAGCCAAAGCAAACAACAAATGGGTGAACATACAGTAAATGAATGAATTGAAGTGTCACCAAGGCAACACCCTTCAAGCATATGTAGGCATAAACCGACGCAATATATGCATATATGTATTCATGTATGTATCTATGTACATTTATGTATATACGGTACATATATATGGAGAAGGCATTTTATGAAAATTGTAAAATTACAATCACCAGCGTGTCAGACAAACTAACACATATACGTAGTAAAGAATCCTAGCAAAATATATGCCTATAAGAGATTGCATAGTTGGTTTGACATAGGCTGGCAGGCGGAAAATGTCGACATCAAAAAGAGCTGTAAATGATCTCACATACACATGTACATATGCGGACGTGTATGTTAAATGTTTGTCATAATGTTTAACATAAAAATGTACATATGCTTATAATAATTTTATTACACAACAACAACAGCAACAAGAACGATAATGGCACCAGTAAAAGCTGTGGCAGTATAAAATTGCAACCAACCTATAAAGAAAGAAAATCATGTAATTTGCATTATATGCCATAAAAACTCAACACTACTCTTTATAAGTGCGAATAACACATACTTGAAATGTGTGCAAAGTAATGGGCTAAAGCAAAAGTTCTACCGCATCTACACTCTGGACTTAAACAACCACTGTTTCATGCTTTGCGAATCTCGACGGCTCGTATTCAGCAAAAAGTTGCCTAGAGCTGTTAGGTTAAAATCTATTTACGTAAAATTTCGTTGAATTACTAAAGCGAAAGCCTTAGAATGACATAAACCTCTACATATATGTTACTTTTTTCTCTCTCCTTACCATCTGAGGCGGTCTGTTGCCTATTTTTGATAACACTGCTGTATAAGAGAACGAATTTGTCATAGCTGGTTAAATGTCGATCAACTGATTGCCTCGCGGGAAAACGCTGTCATGCGATAAAATTTTCCTTCAAACTCAATAATTTTCTTTGCTAAGTTAATAGAACGTATAAAAGATCTGGCATAGTAATCAACTGTTCCTTTTTTCAATTTTATTACACTCAAACAGCAAAATTTATTCACCGGCAAGTAAATACATAAAATAAAATAAAATAAAAGAAACCCGTTCGCCGCCTTCTTTTAATTTTATTATCTTTCCATCGTTTACATTTTTATCTAATTGCATTAATTTGGATGGAATTTGTGCTTTAATTACATTCAGTTTAGCTGCTTCACGCTTATCTAAAAACTTTTTGTCTTTATATTTTTGTTACACATTTCTAAAAAGCAAGTCCCAAGCTATTATGAAAGGTTAGTAACGAACCATAAATACCGTAAAAGCCTTTTGTTTGCTAAATACCTTTAAATAGATTTTATTCGGGATGAAATAAATTAAATTTAAACCTTTTATTTGTATTTTCATTACAAACGTCCGCAAGAACTTCAAAGGATTATTGCAAAAAACAAAAACGTGAAAGAACTGAATTAAAGCATAATGGCATACACAGCGCAGATGCTGCCTTTGTTGTTACACTTCCGACAATTAATTCTCTTTTATCGAATTTTTCCGATCCGTAATGGATAGTTGAACTTGTAAAGATATATAGCAAGGGACAACGTTCAAGCCTGGCACTCTAAACTTGGTCATTCGTTTATCATTGCCTTTAGACTTTAATCGTGTATGTACAGTCAAAACCGAGTTCCAATAAGTAGTTACAGTTAACAGGGCTTTTTATGAGACTTAATTAATTGATTGTTCAGAGTTTACTATCATCTCCATACAAAGTTGAACAATTTTTTCATCTACGATTGAAAGAGCGTTAGCTGATCGAAATTATAAAAAGATCTACTAAAAATATTTCCCAAACTTTAAATTGCAACGGACTATAGATAGCATCTTGCCTACTTAACAAGAAAGAATTTGATGGCTACACAATCTTTTCATAGTTCATTGTTAGTCTTAAACAATTGTAAATTGACTAAAGAGACATTCCAGCACGATCTTAAGAAATCAGCTATAAAGAGTGTGTAATAACATGGAATGTAACGCAGCATATCTGCACTAAAAATTTCATGCTGTTTTCCTTTTTATTATTTTCCTTTGTTTTAGTTTTGATTAATCTAATTCCTGTCCACTCGCCCACGTCGACAACAAGAAGTTCTCTTTGTTGAAAGCAAGTCCTTTAGCCACCAAATAACCGGCATTGTATGTGCGCGAGTGTGTGTGTATGTGTACATTGTGTAGTGTAGTGTCTGCACACAAGTAATTACATTAATTATTACTAATTTCTTAAGTGCACGCTGTATTGGGTTAATTTAAGGCTAAATATTATAATTAAACAGGTGTTGAAAACTTTCTAACAACAATTTTTGGTTTAATAAATTGTCAACTATTCATGCTGGCAGTAGGTAGATAGTTAGGTAAGTGAGATAATTGCTAAGAAATTGTAGAAAATGTATAACCAGTAGGAGAATGTATACTACTGCACGTATTTCCCGACATTGACCTTGAGGAAGTTTTTAAATTAAACGTTTTCAGTAAATGTAATTACTAAAAACAGGATTCTCTAGGGTTCCTTTAAGCTTATTTTTACATCAAAACTTGATTGTTTAAACCAACCTTCATACACTTAAGTGAATTTTTATTTATTTCTTGCTACTACCAACCGTACTAATTTGCCATAAAGAGCCATCGCATTCTTGAGCATCTTAGTAATATAATGGCAAGGCACAAATAGCTTGCTTGCAATTTTATCCTTGTTTCGAGATTTCATTAATACGCTACAACCTTATTATTATAGGTTTGAGTTTGTAAAAATGTAATTCCGTTAATAGAATTTTCCTCGATAGTAGAAAAAGGCAAATAAGTGAAACGCAAAAGTGGCATACTATTAGGATTTCAGATTTATAGAAAGTAAAGCATATTTTTAGGTGTGTACTTTTCCCATATTTTTACGTATGGGAAAGGAAATTGCTAATAATTCAAGATTCTGTGCATCCAGATATATTTTTAAAAACTTCCTATACGTAATACATTTACTTGAAAAATCCATCAAAAAAAAAATATCTTGTCTGCTTTTGCTATAATAAAAATTTTTTGTTCATAACTTAAACAATAAATTGTTGCGCAGTTGATATAAAAATTTCAAAACAAATACATGAAGAAGTCACATTTAGGTTAAAGACGACTGTATGGTAAGCGTTAGATAAAAATGCTATGCGTTTTTTTTTTTTTTGTTAAAGACGGGTAAAGGTTATGAAGAGAGAACGTAAAAGAAATTTTCGAGATGTACATATGTAGGCATAGATATGCACGCATAGATTTAATGGAATATCTTAAGCTACGTACAGGCATAGATTGAATGCCAATTGCTCCTAAGTAGAATGAAATCTTGAGAGGCGTTCCCTTAAATAAAAAGTTTGATGACTTTCAGTTTTTGTGCTAATGTTATTCAGCTTGCGTACTTTCGTATACAACCCACGGATAAAATTATGGAACTTATGCAACCAAATCGTTGTTTCCATAATTTTATTAAATAATTTCATGCCCTAGAAGTACGCATGCAATAAATAAGAGAAAACAAGTGAAACTTGTTATAGGTTTGAAGAAACTTGGTACATATTAAAAATTAGAGCCAGTACTAACCAGTATTAACGAGCTACCCAATGGGGCAAGCTGGACCTAGCGTAAAATTCGATGTAAAAATTGTGCCAACCGGACAAAGCTGAAAGGAGCTTTACAGTTATTGGAGTGAGACCACGTTATCTTTCTTCGAAAAATCGGAACGTGCATAAGAAATATTGTAGAGTATACGATAGGTTTATATTTAATTAGAGCAAACTTCTTAACCCAGTCGATCAGGCCCCTTTCTGAATCAACGTTTTGACATGAGAGTGTCACATTTGTACTTTAAATGAAATGCGAAATGAAGCTGCGAAGTTTAAATTAGCGTACAGGTCTACTTCGTTTCCTAAGGAACAGAAATTTCATCAGGCACAGAAAATATCATTTTGAATTTTATATTCACATTTACTGCTATGTATGTGCAAGGTGAGGTAAGGGTCGTAGCAGTGAAGTTTTACAACAACTGGTGCAATTTCGTATAATTATCTCGTTATTGCTGTAGGCGTGCAAGATTCACTTTTTTCGTAAATATAAATATTTGCAATTTGTTTTTATAATATCGTGGGAGAATGCAGAAAATTTTGTGTATATATTTATTACCTGACAACGAATAAAAGTGAAATTTGTTATTCAATAATATAGCCAAAGCGTCAGCGAAAAGAACAAAGGCATGCCACATACATACCGTTATACATGGAATTGTACAAACCTGCAAAGAGAGAGAGAGAGAGAGAGAAAATGTGAAAAATATTTTTATTGAAATTGTTACTGTGTAAAAAGCGGAAAATATTTACGAAAAATGTTTCGAAAAAAAAAAGCAAAAAAAAAAAAAATTATTAATTCATATAAAATTTAATACGTTTCGTTTCTATTGTAATCGTTGAAAAATCCATTCGCATTCATTAAACAATAATGTTTAGAAAATGTAATTTCTTGTTAAACAATTTAAAAAAGCAAAACCCATTTCCCTCTTTGTTTTCCACAATTTTCGCATTATGAGAGGCAGACAATTGTTTTACTTCTCTCTTTTTTTTTTTTATGACCTTTAGAGCTTTTCGCTTTTTGTTTTTTCGTATTTGGTTTTCTTTTTTTTTTTTTTTTGTGAAAAACAATATGAGCATAAAATGTTATAAGGCGAAAAGTTATAGAAAACAATGAAAACTTTCTAACAAAGAAATTAAAAATTGACGCAAAAAAAGAAAAAAAAAGAAAAAAAAATAAAGTTTTTTACAAATTCTCACAAAATTGTTTTCAAATGACTTTGAAGAAAAGTTTGTGACGTTATATACGGTGTGACAGATATAAAAGGATATCGAAATTCACGAATGATAAACTTTAAAAAGTTAACTTATGCGAAACAGAAGTGAAACGGACGTGGAAACAAAGGAAAACTCTCTACTACGCTAAGGATAGTGAGTTGAAAAAACAACAATTAAATGAAATGAAATTTCGTGATTAAAAGGTTTAACAACCAGCAACGCAAGTCTACGTCTTATTTTGCTAAAATATTCGATTTCGAAATTGAATGTCTTGGCAGTGTAAGGCAATGCCCTGTCCTTTCCAATATATTATTGAGATTTTTTTTTATTAAATATTTCTCTTCCTCTACAGTTTATTAATAAATTTGCCTGCCGTTAGCCTTCTGCTTCGTATTGATTTAATTTATCTTTTCTTTTAAAAATTGGACTCATACTCCACTTTGATTTTCTCGTGCATATGTGTGGATTGATTGCCGTTTTTAAATGAAATTTGACATAAATGTACTTAACAGGCAGGCCAATTAAAGTTGCCGCTTACTGCCGCTTGCATTAAACGAACGAAAATAATTATACGCAATTCTCTGATCTAATCATTAAGCACTTTGTTGCTATATCTTTAACTTACTTGAGCGACAGGCAAATTATGTACGGGCGATTGCAAAGTCTTGTAAGCGTATCGAGGTATTTTTATTGCACATTCTTGAAGAACGCTTGAAATGTACGAAAAAGTGCTTAAGGGCTCTGTCAAAAAGGTCAAAGGCTTTTTAAATTGAAGGTATGTTACACTACACATACTCCTTTATGTGTTTAAAACTTGAAAAACTCTGAAGTACTTGTCAGTACAGCTTTAAGAGGAGTTCTCAAATAATAAAAGCTGTTCACTAATGTGTCACATGGAGCTCGCATGGCACTCATGGTCGATTGGAGTGTGTGTTAAAATTTCCATCCATTTCAACATTTCTTAAAGTAATCAAGCTTCCGGAACGTCAATTAACAAAATAAACAATTAACTTAACGAAACCAAACCATATTCAGTTAAGTTATGTATATCTTAGGACAATGTATGGTAAGTAGGGTTAATAAATCTACTCCTCCGGTCTGCAATTCGGCGCAGAATCTTACACTTAACCAAATACTCGGTGACTTCCAAAATTTGTAGCCAATTCGATGATTCGCTTTCCGACCGACTGATCCTATGTACACTTGATCTTGAAAGTACTTAAAGAACTTTACTTACAAACCACTAGACTAACCATTTAGTCTTTTGCTTATTTTTAATATAAACTCAGCTCATCTGGGTTTAATCCAAAACTTTATTTCTTTGGCATAAGTGAATTACAATAATAATAAGTTAAATAATTTGCGTTATTGTTAAAGAATATTTTTATTGGGAATTAATTGAAAAAGAAAGAAAGTTTTTTAAAAGTCGGCGACGACCGAAAGGTTTAATATTTTTTTTTTCTTTTACATTTTTTATTAATTTAATTATTTATCGATTTTTGCCTTTGAAAAGTCGTGGCATTCTACGGGCACTTTGGAAATCTGAAAGTATTTAATAATAATAACAAAAACAACAACAAGAAGAGAACGCAAGAAAAACGGAATGAGAGAAAAAGGAAACCAGATTACATTTTATAATTAATTTCCATAATGGGCTAAAAAACACTTAAAGCGCGGCAATATATTCTTATGTTCATGTAAGTGTATGTATATATAGGTATATATATATATATATATATATATATATATATGTAAAAAATACGAATGATTATAATTGATTTTTCTATACAATCATTCACGTACATCTGCAACCACAAAGCATAATCCAATTAATTTTAATTGAATTGACGCGAAAACAAACAAACCGACTTACATACTCATGATGTACTCTTTCAAAAACGGAGTACTTGGTAAAATGTGCTCTTCTTATCTCTTTTCGTGCTTCTCATGATTTCCTGAGGCAGACTTGATGCTGCCATAAACTGCATACCAACGATATGTCCAAAGTTAGCTGTTTTTGTTGTTGTTGTTGTTGTTGCTATTATTATTGTTATTGTTATTGCTTTATTTTAGTTGTTGGAAAGTAAACAGTAAGAACATTATAAAAGCGATAAATACTTCTCCGACTAGTCTTTCTCTTGTTTTGCTTATATTTTTTTTTTTTTTTTTTTTTTTTAAGACTTATATGGAAAAATAAAATATCTTGCACTTAATTACAATACATTTAATCAACAATAGCACACTTTAAGCTATGCTAGAAATAGTCTATAAATTAACCATGAAAGAGGAATGTTTTTATGCGCAAGCATGCAGAGTGTTAACCAAGACACGGTGTAACTAATGATATTAATAGACCGTTAATATAAGGAAATGCATTTTCCTTTTTCTTTTCTCATTTTTCCCTCTTTTCTTATCAATCATAGATTATGTTACATGCGCGCTGCGTATTCATATCTTATAGATGGACACTTTACTGTTCGTAATCGATAATTTTATTGTCGCTATTCACTGTATAAACTTAACTCTTAACAGTTCATTAATATATGTTTCCATTAACACACTTTAGCTCATTGATTTCATTTTACAAAAATTTCCTTATGACTCTTAATAATATAGCTGCAATATGATCTTATACCGGTTTCTCTTACGTTTCGCTGATTGTTTAATTGCTATTTATATGGCAACGTTACGAGGAAAAGTGTTCGCTTGATTGAAGTCTAATGAAGATTTATGAGGTTCAAATAGATTTTCAATTTAGATTACGGTCCGAGATAAACAAACGTGTCTAAATATGCATCGAAAAAAAAAAAAAAAAAAAAAAACCAAGACTATAAAATTAGCAAAAAAGAAAGGAAAGATAAGGAGAAAACTTGAGAAAATACTTTGTGGCCTTTTTTCCTCGCCGAGACGCTTTAATTGCAATACGATTTTTAATAAATTTGTTAAGCTTTTAAGAACTTTTTTTTAAGCTTGAAAATTCATATTTATGTGAAAGTACAGTAATCGAAGAATTAAGGCGTTAAGGCGGCCGCAATTTCTATTTTAATAACACTTTTATCGATTTATTTTACATCCCAGTATAACAGCTTTTTACCGCAATCATAGCAGCCTTAGGTAGTAAAATATGAATTGGAAATTGAAGATAAGTGGTCGTGAATCAATTCCACAAATGCATAATAGTTGAAAAAAGTTCGCATTACACGCTGAAAATGGAGGTGTTCTCACTTGACGTTGTACTGTGAACGTATCCTCTCACCTATGGAACTCATTTGCAATACGAACTTGTCTGCCCAACACAACTTCCAATGTTTATCGTAGACATTATACAGACGGACATGCCAAAGAGTAAATCGTATAACAGACTATATAGAAGATATACATCGAATATCAGAAATCCAGGCCAAACTGTTGACAAATAATATCTTTTGAGTTTGAAGATTATTTCGAAGGCGACGAAAAACATTTGGAAGCCTAGAATACAAGCGATGCAAATATTATCTAAAGAATTTTTTTTTTTGTTTATCATACACTAATTTGAATAGCAAATGGATAAAAAAATGTATTATCTTTTTATATATTTTTTCATAATATTTTAAAAAGTCGTTTATTAAGAATTCTTCTTAGGCTTATTTCATAATTAACAGATTTTCAAGGTACGCAGCAAACCAATAAAATATATTTTAGTATGTAGATAAGTTATGAAATTTGAACTGCTATGAATCAATTTTGATCAATTATTTTGTTATTGTTTTAAAAATTTTATGAGTTTTAATACCAATTACAAGGTCGTTATAGAAACATTGCATTATAAAAAATGTAAGTGTCTAGCAAGGTACACTTTAAATAATTAAGTCACATTATCTTTCGACGACTATCCACTATACTAACGTTACGAACGTTACTTTGTTTCTAAGTTCCTTTTCAATTTTTTAATTAAGTCACGCCTTTTCCTGTTTCCGTCCAGTTTTTCCTTTCTTTTTACATTTTTGCGATCGTAAAACTTCTCGTAATAAAGGAAGTGATAGACATGACTAGAGCAGCCTAAGATTTCCCAGTATTTTTGCAGACTTCTATGTTCAACGTATATCTCTAGATATGAAGGTTCATTTAAATATCCGCCTACAATTTACTGAAGATGTCTCAAAATTATTTTATACACCTAATACGATCTAAATGGCTTCTTATATGAGGTATGTCGAAAAAAAAACGTCGAGGAATATTTTTTTTATTCATCAACATCTATTTTGACCCACCGCTTCAACGTTAGATATAACATACTTATGTCAGCGGTTTTTCCAAGCTTCGAAGCACTTTTGATATGCGCCTTTCTCAGCGATGCTGTGTTTATCTCTTTAATACGAATACATTCCCGTGGCTCAAGCACGATTACATTCCTCTTTTTTGGCTTAAAAATTACAAATAGACGTATGACGTATGAGCTGACGCATTATTGTGATGCAATATCCATGACATTTCATGACGAAAACGGCCTAAGAAATTGCAACCGAAATGCCGACATTCTCAGCAATTTCATTAGATCCGATTCGACTATTCTCGTTAGGGCACTCAGTCATCGACATTAACATCTTCTCGAGCTTCTACGAAGAGCATGTGCCACTTATAAACATTTTTATTGCACAAAATAGACTCGCCAAATGCCACAGCCAGCATCTTAATTGAGTTGAAGCACTTAGCATATGTTGGGGACATGTCCCCCAACTTGAAGAAAGAAAAAGACCTCGATCATCGTATATACGTAGCCTACGACATTTGAAATGACACCACGTATTAATAAAAATATAATTTCTATTTAATTATTTCGTTGGTTATATTTTTCTGAGTGCACAAGTAGCAATAAGTGTCGCCATAAAAATCGTATTCAATACATGCTGCTTTTAATAACAATAAATTAATTACACATTAAAGCGACAAAATATTGTAAAACTAGATTTCATTACACACGAGTGAACAGCAGTTGACATCAGGAAAAAAAAAACAGATAAAAAAAAAAAGTAAAAATTTCATATTCAATTTAATTCAAGTGGAATTTTAGATACCTCTAGGTTATGGGTATTGATATATACAGCAGTCGTGCAGTTAAACAAATACAGATTTAATGCTGAAATCTGATGTTTACAGAAACTTAGTTTTTGCAAAATTGTTTTGAAAAGTGTAAAGGATTGTGTAAAAATCATTTTAGTGAACTTCTTCGCGGGAGATGTGTGCTATTTCAGATAACGAAACTATCACTTTTTGTAAGCGTCATAGATAATGTTTGCTGAAAAGTCAGGCTGTATTTTCCGAAAAATTGAATCGAATTCTACTATGTTCTGACTAATCCACCACTCTATAAACTCTCTTCCTTTAGGTGTTCTTTTGCATATTCTGAAAAAACGAGCAAAAACTAGAAATTCGTCTCCTTTGACTCGACTAAGCAAACTAAGGGTTAAGTAAATAAAAAATAGCATTTGCTTTTACATACTAGACGGGAAGGCCGATCGAGGGTTACACGAATTATTTTTCGCCTTTTTACTTGCGGCACATGCCAAAGTGATATACATTTACTGTATATTTCAACCTTTGGTTTTTCTGCAAAGCTATTACGGACTTTTTTGTCTTTTCTTATCTTATTTTAAAGTCTGAAATCACACATTTTTCAATTTTTTTCCAAACTCAATTGGAATAAATGGAACAGGATGGAAATTCATGATGTCTATGTAAAATTTTAATCAAATCAAAAATATAGAAGCTTCTTCTATTCAATATATTTCTGGCTAATTTCAAATTGTTTGCCGCATTGAATAGACCTTCCGCCTACGGTAGTAGGCATTAAACTATGAAAAAGGCCGATCGAGGGTTACACGAATTATTTTTCGCCTTTTTTCTTATGGCAAATGCCAAAGTGATATACATTTACTATATATTTCAACCTTTGGTTCTTCTGCAAAGCTATTACGGACTTTTTTGTCTATTCTTATCTTATTTTAAAGTCTGAAATCACACACTTTTCAATTTTTTTCCAAACTCAATTGGAATGAATGGAATAGAATGGAAATTCATGATGTCTATATAAAATTTTAATCAAATCAAAAATATAGAAGCTTCTTCTATTCAATATATTTCTGGCTAATTTCAAATTGTTTGCC
>CCAG010016961.1:0-11076 GCA_001077435.1 Glossina morsitans morsitans | reverse complement strand
CTGTATAATAATATCAATCTCTGTCTAGCCTCATAATATGAACTATATACACACACACGCACATCATACACATATGTATTTTGTTTCGTTCAATGAGATGCAGTGCACTGTCATAAACTATCAGCATATTTTAATGAGCTTTGAAGGTAAAATCATTTAAAATGCATTCAATTCGGTTGATTTCGTTCTATATTAATTATCAAGTTACGATCGATGGCAAGTGCGAGGCAATTTTATCGCGTACAATTAGTTGTCTTCTAAACATATCTTTTTGTATATTATATTACCGAAAGAATATATACATACATACGGATTGTCCCGCGTTTGGGGCACATTGGGCACATGGCTTCATGTTCAGAGAATATCAAATTTCGTAATTGTTCCCTTTATTAATTTGCCGCAATGAAGATGACCTATCACGATAGTCCGCCACCAGTTGAAGTTTGGGCCTTTGCTAGAAATCATAACTTTACCATACAAAATTTCTAATAACTATTTGCTTTACTACAAAGTCTAAATCATGGGAAACAGAATTCAAAAAACAGTTTTTCACTTCAGCCCTGTCGGTGATGGTGCTCAGAATACGCTGTAGGTATCACGTTATTGTCACAAAAGCAGAAAATTCAGTTACTTAGCTTCTAACGTATGTATAAGTGTTAAAAAAGTTCCGTTATAAAAGATTTGAAAGCCACTTCACTTCACTTCTGATATGTTTTAAGAGACTTTAAATACCTTTCGGAAATTACAAGTGTATTGTGTTGTTATCAATATATCATCTTATATGTACCACGCCGGGCTACGTAAGACACTACGTTAAGTATAAAAGATTTTCGAACAGACGAGATGACTGTAGGTCGCCACGTGGTGTATTGCAATTTTTCCCCAACTAGATACACACACACTTCAAGATAAGTAATAACAAATTTTTCTTGTGTTTTTTGGCACTGAACCGAAGATCTTTTTTTTATTTATGTTTATACTTAATAGTTTTGTTTAATTTTTCTAATCGTTTTGTTAATTTTTCAATGCCACTCTATCAACGAATGTATATCATGGCAAAGATATGAATTAAGGTGGAGGTAACTCATCTGTTAACAATGACAAAAAGTTGAGCTACACCAGCTGGGCTAACTTCAAGTCGTCTATAAGATCTGTCAATTTATAAATCTAGAAAAAGTTCAGCCTTCTTTTATGTTTTACTTGCTTATTTTTATTGCATGCCTTTGAGTTGACAAATCTTCAGATATATTTCCTTCTAAATTTCTCTTTTAAACCTTGTGCGTTATTTGACGGACCTTCATTTAAAAAATATGGCAAACTGTTGGGCTATCTTTATGCTTTGTAGACTACACTTTCTAATAAAACTCTCTAGGAGATTTCCCTAATTTCAAATTAAAAAGTTGGCGAAAGTTTGCTAAATTTCACTTTTAATAGTTTTTACTACATTTCACGTTTTATACAACAACGTTTTACACAATTCTCGAACCGTGTT
Organism: Glossina morsitans morsitans; assembly: GCA_001077435.1. NCBI lineage: Eukaryota > Metazoa > Arthropoda > Insecta > Diptera > Glossinidae > Glossina > Glossina morsitans. Next base: position 9,584 of record CCAG010016961.1, on the reverse strand, counting down.
ATGCGAGCATCTTCCCAATTCTTGAACGGTATTAGAGTGAATTCGTGCTGTATGAGTAGTAGCGCGTTATACGCAAGGTATCTTTACTTAAAAAACTCCTCTCAAGTGAGCAAAAAGTTACATTGTGGGCGTTAAAGACGTTGTGAAGTAAAATTTTAAACATATCTTCATACAAGAAAGTTCTTATCCACCGACTCGCTTATAACAAAAAAAGACAAATAGCTTAAAATATTTATCTATGTTATCAAATAAAAACAAAAACAACTTTTTGACTTTAATTAACGTCTTGAAAAAAGTAAAATTAGTCAACTTACGTTATCTAATTTGATTATTTCGTGACCTTTTGCAAATTCTTTAAACGTTCGATTTGGGCGGTTTATGTTAATCTAATATATTTGGCAATTTATCGCATACAATCCTTCTTCAATTCTTTGTTCGCAGAAAGAAATAAACAAAGAATTAATAAAAGTTTTAAAAAGAAATTTCACTTAATCGAGATAGACATACACATAACGTTTTATTCCCAAAGTTAACGGTGCTGTTCACTTCGTAACGTAAAGGTAAAGCCGTTTACTTTCCTCTAAAGCATGCACATATTTGACAACTCCCTTGCAATGCAATTTTATTTGAGCCTTGTCAAGGGAATATAAATGCAAAATACACATAAAATCGCAATAAAAAAAAAGCAGCAAAAAAAAAATAAACCTTTCTCCCGTAACTTTCACATAGAAAGAAAAAAATGGAAATAAAACCAAAACTGTTAAAACCGCCTATTTATTATAACAAAAACTAATTCAACTAAACTGAAAGCACTTACAATGAATGCATGAAGATATATATATATATATATATATATATATATATGTCTGCTTTGGGCCGCCTCAATGACTGAATAACTGGCATTGTCATGTTATTATAATTGCTTTATAACGACATCATCACATATCCATAGAGACAGTGATGACATATAAAAATAAAATTTGAAAAATTTTATTAAAAGCAGGGAAATGAACCTCAACGACCCAAGAGCATTATATTATGTATTAAAAAAAAAAAAAAAAAAAAAAAAAAAGCAAACAAAAAAAAATCACAAAAGGAGTTTAACTATTTTTTTGCATATTTATTTTAACTAAGCATTAGGCATATGAAAAAAAAAAAAAAAATCGTGATAACAATAAAGTTTTATTTATAGTAAAAACTAACGTTTATTGTTGAAAATGAAAACAAAGAAAAAAATTAAAACAAAACTTTTTAAATTTCTTTTTTTTTTTCGGATTATTTCTTTCTGTAGACTGACGACTGACTGTACGTTGTTGACAACACTTCAACGCATGTCGATATTGTTATTGTTATTAAATTTATGTATTTCTTGATTATTAACACGAAAATCGTGCCATGACATGGGGGCTGTCAGACAGGCATACAGACTACATACGTATTCATCCATAAATATATATTTATTATTATTTTGGCTTAGTGTTGTAAAAACAACATCACAGTAACAATCATGGAGTTTAAATAAAAACTATTTCACGTTTCTTTTTTTTTTTTTTTTGCACTCAAACCTTTGTATAATATTTTCCTAAGTCTGTCTGATATCTCGTTGATTATCAACGAGATTTATTATATTCTCTGTCACACTCGACTTTACTTGCATTGTTATTTGTTGAATTCTAACAGATTCATTATCCAGTATCGAGTGATTCGTGTATATGTATGTATGTGTGTTCGTGTATAGAACGATTAATTGAATTTAGACGTCGAAAAAATGTTGGCAAAAATAATTGCAATAAAATCGAGAACAATGCTCTAAGCCACTGTCAATAGACAATAAATATATACCTTATAGCATGAGATATGAGTATTGCTTTGTTTGTGTCGTACGTTTTGTGATTTAACACTGAGCGAAATTGGCAAAAAAAAAAGCGCTTAATTCTCTTCTTTTTGGTTGATAGAAACTCCAAAGGAAGAGTTCTTTTGTCATAATAAGAACAATGTCACATTATCCCTAAGACAACCGACATTTAAACATTTAAAGGCAAAGAACTTTGCAGATGTGCCTCTGGGCAATTTTATCAAATCAAGTTTTTTTTTTTTTTTTTTTGCTTTATCCAATTAATTCTCCATTCCCCGTAATCTTGTTGTGTGTTGCATTCATTCATAATCACATCATCATTATACCAGTAATTATTTTTCATTCTCTTCGTTCGAAGCTTGTATTTTTTCTAATGTGTATACATAGTAAGCATTTGTTGTAAAGTATGTCATAAATCTATACATTTCTATATTACAACGGCGCAATTCGGATGGTTCAATGTACAGCAATAATAAGGTTGAATGACATGCAGCGGAATGTTAATGGAAAATAAATCATAAATCATAACATATCAAATAAGGAAAAAAATAGAAAGAAAAAGTAGAGTTGATCGAAAAACAATAATAATACGTAGTATAAAAAAGAATATAAAAATATTAGGTCATCTAATGAACAATGCGGTCGCCTTAATCGTATTGTTTACATCGAAGTCCAAGAGGGAGTAGTTAAACTGTCTCTTCCAACTTCCTATATTCCTGGTTTACTGCAATATTATGGTGTGCGCAAGTTTTGAAAGGTTTAGTTTGATTGTAGCTTTTTTGTTCTTTTTCAAAGCTTAAACGAAAGCGACAGAGCAACATTCTTCAAATTCGAGGATTAAGTTTTTGGCAAAGGAAAATCTAAAATTTTCCCGTTAAAAATAATCGCCTCGAAAACAAAGCTCTTACTTTCAATTTTACGCAATTTGAGGACATTTTGCCAGACGTTAATAAAAATATCTCTATAGGACTTCTTAGGCCTTAAGAGTAGAAATGAAAGTTGTTGATGATCAACTTACTTCGAAATAATGAATTCCATGCCGTAATCAGTTTCTCATAAATTTCCTTAGGGCGAAGGCTGGAAGCCGCTCAAGCAACTAATGACATGATTCCAGGTGCCGCCCAAGAGGTTTCCCATAAATCTTCTGAGTGAAAAAAAAACGCTTCCCTTAGTTAGAAGAAAAATTTTTCTACTGAACAATGTCTGACTTTTTACAATAAGGCCAGATAAAAAGAAGAGAAGATTAAAATACTTTCAGATCATTCGAAAAAAGACCTTCATATAAACGTTTGGATTAGTTCGGCTTGATATTTTTAATGCCAATCGAAATAGTATTATGCAATCTAGAGACTTACTGTACAAGGCTGCGTAACTTACCATACAACAATGTGTGCTTTAAAGCACATATATATATACATTTTTTTTTTCTTTCTCTTATCATGTACTATTCTTCATTCATTCTTAAGTGAATCGCAAGACGGCCAACATATCAAAAACAATGTTACCAGAAGATGGAAGAGAAGAGTAGTAATTTTCTTTCCCCTAAGAAATGTCATGGGTAGATGAGGGTTCAGCAAATTATGATCAGTCAGTTAAAATAAAAATTTGTCCTTTAAACTGGTCAGTTAGAACAAAAATTATTCGTTTATTTTCCAGCGCCTAAGTAGTAATATTTATATATATATATATATACATACATATGTCATCATATTTCATTTACAGAAAATGTACGTTTACATATACCTAAAAGATAAATATTGGCATCTTTGGTTGAATTTTTGACGTATCTTTCCTATTGGGCTATCGCATGCTGCAGCAAGTGCGGTGCAACTATCAAGGCGGTGGGCAACCCTTGGCCATAGCTATAACGAGTTCTCAGTCGGTAAAAGCATCACATTTATCGATTGGGCATACATCCGTACTTGGCTGCAGCGATCTCCTTTTTTCCTTGCTACTTTAGGTTTAGTAGACATCTCCTGAGTTATGGGTCAGATTATATTAGAAAAAGATATTTTGGTATATTCATGCATTAGGGGACTTTAACAAGTTTTTAAAACTTCTTCATATCCAATAGCTTACCAATTACTCTGGTAACTCTGTTGAAATTTCACAAAAAAAAAAAAAAAAAACGGAGAACAATGTCCCTATTTAACTATGTTGAAAAGAAGCAAAACCTCGGATAAAAATTTGACCATTTACTGTCTAAGGTAAACCTATACGAAATTGCACAATTGTTGTAAAGTTGTCAGCATGTTTTCGGAACATGAGGACATACTCTTGAACAACGCATGCGCATTTGCAAGTTCAATAGTAGGAAGTCTATCAGAAGTATGTAAAGTCCTTTTTTCAACTCCCTATCCCAACTTATGAACGAATGAGCTAAAACAACTCGGAAGCTCATAATTAGTTTGTTCTTCTAGATCTTGAAATGGGAATTAATAACTTCATGGTCGTTGATGTAATTGATTTGTGTAATCAATGGGCCCCAAAATGAGTTTAGATTCGGATTACGAATCTGTAACAAAAGTCAGCCTATTGTTATTTGATTATGCACGTATGTAAATTTCAATTTAACTTTCAAAAAGTTAAACTCTTATTAGAGGACGCGGCTGCTATGTCCTAACTATTTATTGTACATATAACTTTTTTTTTTTTTTTTTTTTTTTTTTTTTTTTTTTTTTTTCATGCGCATTTGCAAGCTCAATAGTAGGAAGTCTATCAGAAGTATGTAAAGTCCTTTTTTCAACTCCCTATCCCAACTTATGAACGAATGAGCTAAAACAACTCGGAAGCTCATAATTAGTTTGTTCTTCTAGATCTTGAAATGGGAATTAATAACTTCATGGTCGTTGATATAATTGATTTGTGTAATCAATGGGCCCCAAAATGAGTTTAGATTCGGATTACGAATCTGTAACAAAAGTCAGCCTATTGTTATTTGATTATGCACGTATGTAAATTTAAATTTAACTTTCAAAAAGTTAAACTCCTATTAGAGGACGCGGCTGCTATGTCCTAACTATTTATTGTACATATAACTTACTTAAAAAAAAAAAAAAAAAAAAAAAAAAAAAAATTTAACAAAACTTCCTTTTATTGGCGGTGGCATTAAAAGGTATTATCTTTATCTTAGAAGAGGAATTTTCTCTAAAAATGATTACAAAAGTTTAACATTAAAAATAATCTATCTGTGTACGTCAATTCTTTTAGCATAAACACCCAAACGCACTCATCTAAACCGTTATCAATGAAAATACTTAGAAACTTACATAGCAAAATAGCAAACAAGACAAACGTAAACTTTGCAAAACGTTCAGACGTTGAATAGATAGACGTATAGATAAAATATAAGACAAAGTAACACAAATCAGAAAATTTAAATCTGCCATTAATACTCTTTTAAATATCTTTTTTTTTTTTTTATTTTTTTATTTTTGCCCCTGCACATACACACTCTCTCTCTGCCGGCAAACAACTAAAATCCTACGTAAAACTTGATACAACAATGACATGTTAGTCAAAAAGAAAGGAAAAAAACAAAAAAATGAAGAGAGAGAGAGAGAGAGACAACTACAAAAACTAAAGAAACAAATGCAATTTGTTTCCATCATCGTCATAGTCATCATGACGACAAAAGGTGTATGAGAAAAAACTGCAAGAGTTTTTCTCAAATGTTTTCCTTGCGATTCGCATTGGAAAAATAAAATAAGCAAATAACCAAAAACGAGTTAAACGCCCTCACATCTCTGTGCTCGGCAACAGAGTAACAACAATAATAAAACAACTTTAGTTAAGTAACAAAATGCACTTTTCAGAAAGCATCGGAGAAAGAGACGTCAACTGACACAAGTAAACATTTGTTTCTATACTTTCGCATCATCGTCATGATCTTGATGAACATGTTCGATGTGTATATGTGCGCTATGTGCGCGGATATTCATGTAGATTTATTTAAAAGTTTCATATATGTCTCACCTTATGTAAGGCAGCACTATAAAAATTTAACAACAGAAAACATGGTTTTATATATAAAAGAAAAAACAAAAAAAAAGGAAGAAAAAAGGCGAAAAAAAGAAAATGAAAAAGAAAAGAAAGAAGGAAAAAACCGACTTATGGAAATCGTATATTTATTGATTTTTCAATACTGTACACAATAGCGAAAGATTATAAAACCCAAAGTGAAACTCATACCATAAGTCTATAAAAGGTATTAATACAAGTAAGTATATGTATACAAAATTATATATATAACGAACGCATCAAGAAAGAGTCAGAGACCGAAGGTAAAGGTAAATGGGATATGTATGCGCAGGAATACATTTTCAAAAGAAAGTTCATTGCTGTGTATTATTATAGAATACATGAATGTAGGTTGCCATGATGCTGCTGCTGCTGCTGCTGCAATACTGAGATGAGTGTGCACTTCTTTCTACTTACTGCTCTACGAATGTGAGCATGTATGCATTTATTTATAAGTATTTACTTATAATACTCCCACACTAAGCATTTGATAAATAAATTTGTTAGTTAGTTTAGTTGCTTTTGTTAGTTGTGGGATAACAGTAAATAGCATATGCATGTATATGTCTTAAGTATATGAGGTATATATCAAAATTTAGAAAGTTTACATACATACAATACAACAACAACCATTATAATAGTCACCACAAGAGAGCTTTGTAATTGCAATAATAATGTTATTCTGTTTATAATACCGAGAAATATATGTATTGGAAAAAATTTCAAATGCTGAGGTTTTGAGTACATCTGTCCGAGTCTGTCTCTCTATTGTTTACTGGTATTTTTAAAATTATCCTAGGAATTGAAAACTTTTGTAACACGTAACGACAGTCTCAGTTTGTGTTGCAACGGTGGTCTTTAATAAAACGAGTATAAACTAATGTTACATTACAAACAAAGATATATTCGGTTAAGGACTGAATTTGAAAATAGAGAAAAAAAAAAAAAACCTATGATATGATTATAGTAATGAAGTGAAACGAAAAAGGATTACATGACAAAAGAAGGATTTATTCATTATTTTTAGAAGCTTACCACAAATACGAGTTCAAGAAGAAGAAATACTCGAATACTTATGCAATGCGCCTATAGACACTCATGGCTATGAATTCGAAAATTTTACCCCGATAGCTCGTTGGTTTGGCTTGGCGACTCGACATATGGAACAAGTCACTGTAAAGCAAAAGCCTACATATATAGAACATTTGGGTTTGGCAATATTTTCTAAACCAAGATATTTTTAGAAAACAAAGTAAAAAGTACGCGTTTGCTGCATTTGTCGATGAAAAAAAAATAAATTAATCAAATTTCCCACAGATCTCATGTTTTTCCCTTAACACATTCGCGGAGATGTAAAAGAAAAAAAAAAAATGTTTACAAAGCAAGTAAAGTTCGAATATTTTTTGAACTTTATGTACCCATAATAGCTTTCACCTCTATCACGACTATTTTATGGAATAGTTTGATCCATATAAATGATACTAGAGAGATAGGTAACGGCAAGTAATAATGAACACTAATAAGTAAGAAATAATAATAATTAATGCAAAGTACTAAGTAATCATAAGTAATGATAGTAAATAATAATAAATAAGTGAAATAATAATAAAAAGTTGAAATAAATAAATTATAACAACTTATGACAACAAATATATGAATAATAACAATAAGTTACAAGTAATAAGTAATAATAAATAATAATAAAAAATTGGCGAAAAGAAATAACGGAGAGCTTACTAGTGACGATTGAAAAATGGTTTGTTGTCGTACGCCCATTGTAACCAGACTACCAATAAAGTGTCGATGACAATATTTACGTAGAAGAAAGCCACGGTAACATAGAATGCGATGATAAACCAGGTACTACGAAAAGGTCTATAACGTAGCAAACAGAAGAGGAAATCTATAGGTATTTTTCAGTATACGCCATACATGCAGATATCGTGAAAAAATAAGATAAATGGAAAATGTTTCACTTCTGTAGTCAAGTCCGACAGGAAAACTGTATTCGCAAAGTCGAACGGAGGAAATTTTTGAAATATATCGGTACCAATGGAATGTACACGTAGCAGAATTCTGTAAAAATAAACACAATTTAAAAGTAACTTTTGATAAAATTGTGGAGCTAACGGAAGCTTGATTTACCAGGGACTACGACTGCAGCGAACATACACGCCACTTACTGGACTCTACGTTAAGGACCTAATTGTACAAAAGTTCAGAATTCCAATTCTGAACCATTCTTCATATTTGCTAAAGTTATTGAGTGATCCGGTCCTATGAGTAATTATAACTCGCTTTGATCCACAATGTAAAAGGAGATTTAATGAAAAGTTATTTGAGATAATGCAAGTTTTGTAATTGTAATTAAAAAAAACAAGATGTAAAGTAATAAGTGCAAACACTATAGTTGGACGTGGCGCAGCATTAAATACCTTGTTCCATTCCGTTTATTTTACTTATTTATACAACGACTTTTCTAAATAAGGTGTCATATGGGAAGTGGATGAAAAAGTGGTCCGACCCAAACCATTTTCAATAGGTCTCGTCCTTGGGCCAAACTATGTCACTGTACCAAATTTCAACGGAATATCTGAAAAAATGCGATTTGTAGGTTGAATAAAAGAAAACAAGACAGACGGACAAGCTTAAATTGATTCAAACAATGATTGATCGGTATAATAAACGGCTGTTTTATCTCAAGGCCTTCTGGATGTTGAATACGTTCACACAAACTTAATACAGCCTTGTACCACAAACGGGGTAGGGTATAAAAATTGATTTAATTTTTAAGAAAATCGGGTTAAATGAAATTTTGCAAAGCAGCTATCTGATAATCTCTCTGAAGAAGTGCTTGAAACATCTTTGCAAGTGTAACGGAGAGTTTTTCTTAATACAGTTCGCTTAAGCTTCGAAATGGAAATATATTTCGAATATATTTTAATACGATGCAGTGTTTTTTTATTTATTTATTTATTTATTACACTTATACAGAAACTCAACTAAAAAAAAGACAGTCGAGTTCAAATGACTCTTAAAGTAAATCTTAAATTAATTATTATTAAAAAAATTAGTATAAGTACAATAAAACAAATAAAAGGAAAAAAAAAAGAAAAAATAAAAAGAAAAAAGAAAAAAAAGCATGTACACAATTAGCACAGAGCCACACCCACAACCGGTACAGAACCCAGTTGCAAATGAACCCCTAAGCCATCGCAAACATGCATAAGCTTGGCAACCGATAATAGTTAACAACAATTAATTTTCGAATCGTAGTGACTTTTTAGGATTAAGAGCTAGTTTAAGTACGACATTGGCAAATCTCGTGTATTAAGCAATGTTGCTTTAATGGACTTTAAAGTGTCCGATAATGAAAAAAGGTGATAGACGCTATTCAGGTTCTTGCAAACAACCCTGAGCGGGTTAAACAGCTCATAATTATATTTACAATGACTAACCTTAACCAAGGTAAAATGCCTAGAGAAGCGGTTAGGAACATTAAAACTTATTTCTCCAAGTAATGACGGCGAGTCAATAGCGCCGTTCATTAATTTGATTGCAAAGTAAACGCCAAGAACAAATCTACGTTTTTCAAGAGACGGTAAGGACAAAAGAAGCAACCTATTTTCATAGGGGGGAAGAGAAGCAGACGGATCCCAACCCAAATTCCTAAGAGCAAACAACAGGAATTGCTTTGAATAGATTCAAT
>CCAG010016950.1:0-17010 GCA_001077435.1 Glossina morsitans morsitans | reverse complement strand
GGGGGGGGATATTCTTTCGTAAATCGAAAGGAAGATCAACTTTAGAAGTAAGGAAGTTAAGTGAAACGAAATTTTCTATTTTTTTTTTTTGAGTGAATTGCCGCAATTGTGAAATAAAATTGAAGAGTGTTGAGACGTTGGTTAGATTGCAGTTGATTGACAAAATAATTGAATTAGAAAAAGTTAAATCCAACACACTGCTAGCCATGCGATAACTCCGCTTACAGTGAAAAGTAGTATTACCATTATTTAAAATATTAAAACTGCTGGCATTGATGGCTTTTACAAGGATCTTGCCTTTGTTGGTGGAGCGCTGATCGCCATACAAGCAATGTCTAGCATTGAAATCTCCAGCTGGAATCACCTTTTGTTCACCATCAAAAAAGTCAAATAATTTGTGAATCTCATCACGAGAAGTTCGTACATAAACACTGGAAGGTAGCATGATGCTATCAAAAGATTCGATTTAAGATTCGTGGTTTTGATTATGATAATGTCAACGACAGAATGGTAGGGAATACGTCGGAAATTGGCTCGATTGTTAACTAGTATACACAAAGTAACATCATCATAGCCGTCATCTCGGCATTTGGTGGCTGAAGTATAATTGGAAACTGTAACTTCAAAAAAATTGTCATCCTTCAGAAAAACTTCGTTTAAGATACCAAAATCAATTTTATTCGAGTTCACGTAAAAATCCAAAAATGATAAATTAAGCATTTTGAATTTTATATTGCAAAAAAAAAGATCACATTTTAAATAAAAACGGCATCCCAGCGGATTTACTCAAAGTACTAGCGCTTGATCATAGCCAGAATTAGCACAATAAGGCATTTTTTCTTCAAATTTCTTAAGAAGATTCTGAGAAATCATTGGACGGAAAGATTCTTTAATCGCAAAGATTAATCTATCAAGTTCCGAGAGACGCAAATTGTTGTTTGAAATTATTGGCCGCTGAGATCTTATTACAGACGGCTTGGGCGGTAAACTGGTAGAATGTTTAGAAATAAGAGATTTACATCTATATCATTGTCATCACTGTCACGTGTAAGATAGATAATTGTGTTGATTTACCATGACTGAAACATTTTTCCAAATCGTTAGTGAAACCTGTTTAAAAAGTCATTGACTTCACAGAGTTAGCGATGCATCAATTGTGTTTAAAAAATTTCCTTGAACTCAAGGGAAATAAGCATAATTGTTATGATTATATAAATCTAGCGTGAAAGTTTTCTCTATGAGATCTTTTACCGAAACAAAATAAATGCAAATATAAATTGCATAATAAAACGTTCGAAAACCTTTAAAGGAACTATTAGAGCTCAATTTGTGACTATTATAAACACTTACTAATACCCAGTCCTTCTTTCATCGCAGAAGATGCGACCCTAACTCTTTTACTTAACACACGTTTCACTTCAAAGCTACTTCTGCATACAAAACATCCTACTTGTAATGTGTTATTATTATTATGTGGTTCCATTTGGATTCCCAAACATTCGCATTTCTGCTTATCTACAAAGCACCATCAATCCTTGATTTCTATGCCATGATACTGGTGTTGTAGACTTGTATATAATAGATATTTCACCAAACATCTCCAACTCATCAAAAAAAAAAAAAATAAATAAATAAATAAATAAGCTTGTTTGTTTATTTCGGTTATATATATTTACTAGGTATATTTTTATATTATTTGCTCCATAATTTATTTATTTATTTATTTATTTGTTTACTATATATATTATTATACATGAAAATCGACTAAAACAAATAACAGCCGAGTTCAATTGACTCTTCAAGTAAATCTTAAATTAATTAATATTAAAACTTAGTATAAGTATAATAAAACAAATAAGAAGGAAAAAAGAAAAAAAGCATGTACACAACTAGCATAGAGCCACACCCACTACCGGTATAGGACCAAATTGCAAATGAACCCCTATGCCATCGCAAACATGCATAAGCTTGGCAACCGATAATAATTAACAACAATTCATTTTCGAATCGTAATGACTTTTACGGGTTAAAAGCTGGTTTAAGTACGACATTGGTAAATCACGTGTATTAAGCAATGTGGCTTTAATGGACTTTAAAGACTCCGATAGTGAAAATAAGTGATAGACGTCATTTAGAGTCTTGCAAACAACTCTGAGCGGGTTAAACAGCTCATAATTATATTTAAATTGACTAAGCTTAACCAAGATAAAGTGCGTAGAGAAGCGGTTAGGGACATTAAAACTTATTTCTCCAATTAATGACGGCGAGTCAATAGCACCATTTATTACCTTCATTAAGAACGAAACGCCAAGAATAAATCTACGCTTTTCAAGTGACGGTGAGGATAACAGAAGCAACCTATTTTCATAGGGGGGAAGAGAGACAATCGGGCCCCAACCTAAATTCCTAAGGGCAAACAGTAAAAATTGCTTTTAAATAGATTCAATTGAATCTACATAACTCCTATACGAAAGAGACCACACAACCGAGGCATACTCAAGTATTGGTCTAACCAAACCCATGTACAGCCTTTTCGTAATGTAGGGATCATCAAGCTCTTTAAACCACATCCTTATAAAACCAAACGCGGATCTAGCCTTGCTTAACGAGAGCTCAGTGTATAAGGTAAAACGCGCCCTATTGTCAAAGTGAACGGCTAAGTCTGTGAACCAATCGACCTCCTCCAACTTGTGCGAATCTATGAAATACTGGGTCCTTCTTGAGAAAGAAAGCTTCTTACATTTATTTAGGCTTAGTGTCATATGATTTAACGAGCACCATGTAACCACGTTACTCATGTCAATTTGAAGCTGATGTGATTGCAATTCTATGGAAAAGGAAGAAAACAGTTTCACATCATCAGCATACATTAAGATCTGGCTGGATTTAATCACCGAAGCCAAATCGTTAATGTATAAATTAAATAAAATGGGTCCTAAGTGGCTACCTTGAGTTACTGACGTAACGGGGAATTCATATGAGGTGGTGAAGCTAAACAAAACCCTGAATGATCTACTGTGCATATAAGAGCTTATCCATTTCACTAAATAGAAAGGAAAGCCGGAGGCTTGGAGTTTGAAGATCAGTAAGTTATGGCTAACTAAATCAAACGCTTTGCTAAAATCAGTGTATATGACATCAGTGCGGGAGCCTCTAGAAAAAGCCTTGAAAACATGACAAGTAAACTCTAACAGATTGGTGACCGCAGATCTTCCTTTTCGAAAGCCATATTAGAGTGGAGAAATATACGATTTGATGGCAAAGGCCAGATGCTGAGTAACAATTCTCTCGAATAGTTTAGGCAAGACACTCAACTTGGCGATGCCTCTATAGTTCTCAACAATTTGTCTACTCCCACTTTTGTGAATAGGAATACTTTTCCAACACAAAGGAAAACATCTAGATTCAAGGACTGATTAAAAATCTTTGAGATAACACCACAAACAGCGCAAGATTTATGTACACAGGATGGAATCAGGTCCAGGCGCACAGCTGTATTTTAGAGAACTCAGTCCTTTAAAAACATCATTTTCAGAAATAACCACATTAGGTATTGAAACCAAGTTAGTTATAGGATATGGGTAATTTGCTGATAAATCGAAACTAGCAGTCGAAAAGCTTCGTCGGAAGTACTCAGCAAACAGATTTGAGATTTCAAAATCATCCGAGCAATCAGGGCCATTAAAGAAACATGGGGGGGATGTGTGGAAATTTTTCTTTATGGATTAACATATTTAAAAAAGTATTTAGGATGTGCAAACAGAGAGGATTTAATGAACTGAAGATATCTGCATTAATATTGGTGGTTGAGGGAGTTAAATCTATGCCTTGCGGCTGAGTACGCGAAATAGTCTAGAGACGAGCCACTTTTCAAAAATTTCTTGAACAGCTTGTTTTTCCTATTCTTATGATACCTAATTGTCGTGTTAAACCACGGGGGACACCTACTTGGAGGTCGACACTGCTTAAGCGGAACAGATGCAGCAATAGCTAGATTTAATGTATTGTAGAACGATGACAATAAGCTTTCTATACTGCCTTTCTATACCTGAGAAATCAAGCCTCATATGTGAAAGATGATATTTTAACAATACTGTATTGGTTTTATGAAAATCATAATATTTGCTTGAAAAGGATTTGGAATATTAAGGCAGTTCAACTATCCATCATACTTGTGATGAAAGGAAATGCACATTGCTGGATGATAAGGATCCTCAGGTAAACTAAAAGGTGGACAACGATTTACACTAATCTCAGGAAAATTGGCAAAGCAGAGATGAAGTAGTCTACCATTACAATTAAAGGTACGTTTATATTGAACTAAATTATGGTCAAATAATTCGTTAAAGAACACAACAGCTCTACCAGATGTTGAAGTAGGAATCAAACAGCCAGAGTTATCACTGCAGGGTGAAGCCGCCCAATGCAACGACGAAATCGGTGGGTCTAGACTGCTTAGCCACTTCACAAATGAGGGCAGCCTGTTTCTTATATATGGAGATATCAGAATTTGGGAGAATGTAGGAGCAGGTAATAAATAGCTGTTTATTAGGCATTTTCGCTCGAATGGCGATAAATTCAACTTCAGGAGAAGTGGGAAATTCTATTGAATTGGACGGGACTGACGCAGATATGGCAGTTAATACACCACCACCAATGCGATTCAATCGATTATTTCTGAAAACCTGGAAAGAGTTATGGAAAAGTTTGGACGAATGTAAATCAGGTTTTAACCAAGTTTCAGTGAAGGCCAAACAGAAAAACTCGTTGCTTACTGAATTTAGGAAAGTAGAAAGAATTTTTGAATTTAGGCCCCTAACATTTTGATAAATGAGATATAATGGGCCTGAAGAAACATTTAGTTTTTTGAAGGCAACAGGACTACTGCTTTGGTATTACGGGGTCGATCTCGAGGAATAAATACCTTAATTAAGGATCCTACTGGCCACAGTGGATTATTTAACAACATATCATTGTTTTCAGTCGGAACTAGTATTTTAAAAGAAAATATTGCTCTAGATTGAGAAGAAGCCAATTTGAAAATGCTAACGCGTTTCAAGTTGACTGATGGGACTTTTGCCGCAAGATAGCTTTTTATGTTATCCACCGATGTTTCAGGTGCCAGTCTTGACACAAATATTGCTTTTCTGGGACGAACTGCCGTCAAGCAAATGTCATTACTACTAGGAATAGTAGAGTTCACGGCAGGGGCGTTATGACATGAGGAGAATATTGAGGGGGTTACCACATTTGCACGAGCAGTTTGAGCAACATGCCCAGTTTGGTGAGTGGCGTTCACATTCGAACAGCAAGGGGGAGAAGATGATTTAATTTGCTCTTTATTATTTTTAGGCGATGACGCCTGATCAGCATAACTTAAAGTAGAACCACTTGCCGCCTTGTTTGTAACTATTTTGTTACCGACCGACTCAACAATATCGGAAACGCTGACTTTCGTTGTAGAGTTTGAGGGAGCGCCAACTTGTACCAGCGAATCAAGTTAAGAAGAAATCGGAGGTGACGTCCCACACGCTACGCTACGAGTTACTATTTTGGTAGCCTGTGAGTGCTCAATAAATAGACACTCATCAAACCTAGACTTAATTACCTCAAACTTTTCTCACAAGGAGCCGAGATTTTTACTCAATTCAGAGAAAGCATTTCTCGTCTCCGTGAACAATTTGTAGAAGTCAATGTCCCGCTTCCTACAGTCAGGACATGACCATCGTAAGCCTTTCGAGGGGTCAACGACTGCATCGGCAGAACAGCCGATAATACCGGCACGCTTTGTATGGCCAAAGCGATCGCAAAGCCAACACGAAACGAATCTCTTGGATTCCGGACCAGTTTTTGCACGACATGATGTATATAGACACTCCATGTCAAGTCAAAAAGTTAGAAATGGATTATGAGGAGAAAAAAAAGAGCAAATTAAAGAGGATCCACAACGCTAAATTTATCTAAAAATTTAAGAAAACTTCTCCGTTACGTTGACACTGTAACAAGAGAAAGCAAAACCAACTTGCAAATACCAAAAAAAAAGAGAGAAAACAAAATCACAAAAATTTCTCTTAAATTAGACAAAAATTTCTCTCAAATTAGACGAAAATTTCACACTACTGAAGCAACGGTAAACAAGGAGCAAGAGAAATGCTGCAGTCACCAAAAGAAAAAAAAACACGAAAAAGAGTTATTATCAAGAGCACAGGTGCTGAACACAAGAACCAAAATGAAAATCACGACAAAATTTCAATATAATTAATATAATTCTTTTACTCTTAGACCCTTTACACCTTTATACCTTTACAAATAATTAGGCTTCAAACGCCTAAGTGATATAAAGCAATAAGAAATTGAAAACAGTGCAATAACTCCTCACACAAAAATAAAACGATACGATCACGGCGCGATCAGTTGCCAATAGTTTAGAAATTAATATGTATCACTTTCCAATAAAACAATTTAATGAATATATTTCAACTTTTACGATCAAGCTTATGATGGGTAAACTATGGTTGATGGCGGGAGAGTATCGGCTAGGAACTGAGGCGTTCCGTCGCTGCTGCCAGTTACAAATTTCATGTTGTTTGTCCACAGTCTTTAAGAAATTAAAGTTAGATCGCCGGTGCTCTTAAAGGGAATGTTAGAGTATTTGTAAACAAATTCCAGACTTTAACAAAGATTAAACAAACAATTAAAAAAATTACATTCGGACTAGCCGAATCGTTTCATCCTTCTTTATCCTAAAAGAGATTGAAAAAAGGAAACGAATTTTACATAATTAGATGGTGATGGCTGGTGTTATCGATTTTTGTAGAAAATACATCGTGTGTTGATCAGTTTATGAGTAATGAGGAAACAACACAGAAAGCTGAGGTGTTAATACTATATTCTGCATTGTAGGAATGGGGAATGAATATGGAATAGAATATTTAACACAGACTTTACAGATAGGGACACACACATGCTTGGGAGTGTTCCGGGTTTGACAATGGTTCTATATATTTAATTTGGTTTCTGAAACTTCCTTCTGTACTATAGCTTCGACAAAAAAGTAACCTCTGAAATAATCGGCAGAATGCAGACTCTTTCCAACATCCTTTAAACAGAATATGCAAGCCATTTTTTATATGTAGTAGGTGTGTTTTCCGATTAATTTGGCGTGGAATAGTTTTCAAATATTTTATAGACGTATATGTTCAAACCTATTCAGAATTTCACGCTGATCAAGTATACACATAATTTGTAAGGCTCTGAAGCTGCCGAGTGCACAGAGTGAACGTATCCTAATTTTTCTGTGGTGGACAAATAAAGTACATTCAAAAGCCAACGAAATTATACCCTACACCACTTGTGGTACAGGCTATATTAAGTTTGTGCGGGCGTATGTAACACCCAGAAGAGCTTCAGGTCGACGCACTTTTTATTATACCGATCGATTCAGAAAACGATTTTGTCCGTCTATGTACTTATGTTCAACCTACCGGTCGCAATTTTTGGGATATTTTAAAAAATTTTGGTACACTGACTTGCTCACGGACGGACGCCATTACAAAGGATTTGCCTTGGTTCCCTTTTTCAACCACTCCCATATAATGTCTTATTTTGCTCATTACCAGTCGTTTCAAAACGTGCCTGCGAAAACTGAATCGTTATGTGGAAAAATGTCAAATTTTTTTTATTTCTATTTTTATGTATAATGTCTATTTTTTTCTACGGAGGGAAAGATGTCTCTAAGTGTTTAACGTGGATACCTACCGTGAAGGCTTAACCGCACAGTGCTCGATGGCACACGAAATGTGAAAACGCACACTTAACGTTTCGGGGATGGTAAGCCCCGAGTTCCAGTGAAGATACGTATCTCCCCCACTGCCGAGGCCGAGGCCTGTCTAAAACCTCTGTCTTTTTTTGGGTCAAACATCCGATTGCTATGCAACTCCACACAGCCGAGACTCTTCTTGCGATTTGGGCCAACCACAGACACCACGCCCTGCTGTCAACCCGAAGGTAAAAGATTACATCGGGGCCTCCTGACACCCAAGATACCAGATTTAAAAGGCTTTGCGGGAGTACCCATACTACCTGAAACTCGGTTTGAGATAGAATCTGGAGAGAAGCTGCAGATGTGAAGAAAATGTCAGTACAATGCGCATGGACATTGCATTGCAAGACTTATGGAGTCCACCACGGAATTCCCCGCCCAGTCACTCAGAAACAGTCAAATAAACTATGAATAAGCCAGTCAAAGCAGCGCTTAGACAATGTTGCCCAAACCTCGTCGAATACGCCGGCGCTTGAGGAAAACACCAGATGCAAACGCGCTCAACGCAGCTCTCGTCTCAGGAGAAGAGAGAGCCAGACTGCAATCGATTCTACCGGGAAGTACCTCGACTCCCATTGGCATGTTTGCACATGTGCCCAGGCATTTTCAGAACGAAGGCCGAATTACCTATCAGACAGACTAAGAATAGAAATCATCTGTAGCCTTTTTATCACGACCCTCCCGAACTTTTCCAAGCGCTGGGACGAGACCAATGCCCCGATTATACCGAGGAACCCTCGTAACCTTACCAGGTGATTTAAGAAGAACTATGACATTTGTCATTTTGCAACGTAATGGAAAATGACCTAAAGCCAAACACCGAAAACAAGTCATATACAGGTATTCAGGAATAACCTTCCAGATGGCTTTACCCATTTCCTCGATTATTACGTCAATGCCTGACGATCTTTCTTATCTGGCTTTTGAGATTGCATACCCAATTTCATTCTGCTACAAGCGAGACGAAGGAGGCATGATTGGCATTGACATCAGTGGCTTGTAGTCATTGAGGTATTGTCTCAGTTCGACTCTTAGCTTAGGAGCATTTGCGGCATTAGATCTTTTCGCCCGCTGAAATTGCTTTCTGGGGCGGACGCTCTTTCTATCCTCGGCCAGACTACGTGTCCACCAATTAATCCCGCTTTGCTTTGCCTTGCGGCATCTCTCTAGGAACAAGTCGTTGACACTCCAGACAGATTCAGTTAAGTCTTCTACATGCTCATTTAAAGGTGTGCTCTGAAAGTTCCCAAGCAGTACCCGTAATAAAGACACTATAGGTTCCCTAATTTATCGCAGAAGTACGCCAAAGTCGCTGCTTGCGACCGGGTATTGCTCATTACCATTTTAATAATATGGTGATCACTAACGCTCCACCCACCTTCCACCACCCATTTTGACACAAATTCAAGCAAGCTAATAGCTCTCCTATTGGCAATAGTGATAACAATGTCACTAGCCCCAAGTGGACCCTGAGAAGTGAAACATTCGCTCGGCTCATTTAACACGTGGACACTTCTGGCTATACATAATTCAGACAACACTTCACCTCTTATCTGGTTACGGAAACCAGAAATTCGTTCTGGCATTTTGCTCAACCTTAAGACTGGGCAAGCGTTAGCATCCACCTTCAGGATCTATATGGTATTGCTTGCACAAAGCAACCTTCCATACGGGCTATTAAGAGACACACAGACACGATGGCTACTTGCCAAGGCAAGTGTGACTTGCACATTCACAATGACAGCACTGCAGCTATTGGTGTCAAGAACTGCAGACAGCAACACTCCGTTCCTCCGCATGCACTGGCCTGCTAGCCGCGGAATCTGCCGTGCCCACTGCGTGAGCGGATGTAATTGCAGAGCCGGCTTTATCCTTGCGCCTCTTTATAAAGCCCGAGCGACTACGGACAACAATCGAATGACTATACCAAATTTCCGTACTCTATGTCTAATTCTGAAAGTCTAATTTGCACTTTTTTATGACGGAGAGTGAAAAATAGTAAAATTTTTAGAAAGTAAATCGAATTAGCTAAATTTCGTTGTAATGTTTTTGGTTTATTGTTACCAAAGCGAGTGAACAACTGTATTAGTGTATACGTAGTGTGTATGTAAAGTATAACTGCATGTTGTGTTACTTGTTTTCTACATAAGCTAAAGGCGGGACGAACTTTCTTCGACTTTATCAAAAATTTGAAACCTTCAATTGTCTATATTAGTTGCATGATTATAGAATATTGGAATTTTTTCTTTCGTTAAAACGTCTGCATCATATAGAAAACAGCTTCACAGACAGAAAATATATATTTTTTTGACCTGTATCTAAACCTGAATTCATCTAGTTATGCTGCCTTTCCGTCAATATTTCTCTTCTTAATTCGAATGTCATCCAGAAAAAGGGTAGGATTACACAACATTTAAAATGAGATCCGCGTAAGTAAGGAGAAGAAAAGTAGGGGGAATGAGTATTAAACGTTTGCTTAGTATTATGAACCCTTTTAAAGATTTAAATTTCATTTTTCCATGCAATAGATATGCAATGCAGCGGTAACTCCATGTTCACCCGAAAAACAGAGGTGTTATGATATTTTAAAAGCAAACGCAAGATGTTATTGTACAAATTCAGACTTTTCTCAATGTGATTGTGCTTTTCACAACGATTCTCAATGTATTGTACAAATTCAGACTTTTCTCAATGTGATTGTACAAATTGAGACTTTTGTCAATGCGATTGTGCACAACGATTCTCTTTTAAACGTTTCTTTCGAGCAAAAACAGCCAAAAAAAATTATCAACTTAAAAGTAATTTTAATAAAAACATTTAATTGCCAAAATTTAAGCTATGTTAAGCTATGCACAGTTCAATAAAAACGATTACAAAAAATATGTTGAACACATATTGCGAGGTGTAAATTTTACTGGGAGGAATAGGGTTTAGCAACCATTCAAGACTTCAATGCTTTCAATCTATTCAGTTAGTCAAAATAAACACTCTTTTTGTTGCTTCTCACGTTAGCTCACAAATTTGTTTACACGAAGCCGAATTTCTGTTGGTGTGAGAAATTTGTATTCCATTTCTGCTAGTCTGAAAAATTTGTATTCTGATGCGTGAGATTTGCTTATTGTAATATATTAATTTTATATTTCCTTCTAATATATTATAACAATTAATGTTATATAAGATAATGACGCACACGGTGTTCGAAGTAATCAAGTTGGAAAAAATTCTCACTAAATTGCAAACGCGTGTGGCACATATTCATTCGAATTTTGAGACCATTTCATTTCTAGACTTTCTTCCACTTGACTTCACATTTTTGATTGTAATCAGAAAATTCGGTCCGAAACAATTCAAATAGGTTCGTTTTATATTAAAGTACAAATGAAAATACTTGAACTGACATATTTGAAATTGTGTACCAAGCTGCATTGCTAATCGACTTGAATATATATAATTGCATTTAACTTTAAATTAATATTTTAGAACAAACCAGTCGAACCTAACCTTCGAAAAGCTTAGCTTCTATAGTTACATATTATTCCTAATTTTTATTGGAAGGCAATTTTATACAACTGGCTACAAATGCTGATATTCAAAATTACCAAAACGTATTTGGACCCATCGCCTTTAATACTAGTGCTGCCTACCGCAAAACAATGAAGTAGACGCTGCTGTAGTTGATAATTCAAATATATCTGGGGTTTCTTAGCCCAAGCACGATTAAATTTCAGATGTTTGCCTAAAATTAAATGCTTTAAAATGTTTTAAAAATAAACAGGATATAACTATCACTGAGTCATCCATTCCATGATAAAACAGTGAAATTATTATCAGAAAAAAAAGCCACGCCGTAACATAAGACATATAAACGAGCATTGATTCACATACGTTCGTTCGCTTATCTGAAATACTATAATATTAATTGGTGTTTTATTGAATTTATTGAATACATATGAAATAATTACAATTTTTATCAATGATATACATAAATGTGCATGTGAGCCAACGTACTTAAGAGAAGCACAACATACCTCTAAACCCTCTTTTTTCTTTACTTTACTGTAAAATGTTAGAATTTACGGATAAGATCGTTTAAGTTTTTTGATTCTAGATTCTCAAAATTGAGTTTTCCATTTTGTTTTATTTATTTATTAGTCTGAAATTTTCAGTTTAACCACATACGGTTAACGTTTTAATATATACATGTTTTCAATATATATATTCTATTATTTTCTTTCTCTTTATTATTTTAGAATACGTACGTAAATGTTTTTTCAACTTCATTTTTTTTTTGTTCTGTTTTATAGTTACTTAAAACTTTTTCTATCTTTTACTTTACTTTATGTATGAATGGATAATCGTCGCTCCGCATTGTTGCTTGCTTAGTAGGAAGAATTCAAGGGGCGAAGATTTCTTAACATTTCGTTGACACTTTTAATATTGAAAGTATTTAAATTATTCGAAGAAAATTTTAGCCGATAAACATTACAATGGAATACAACTCGAATTAGTAGTTCAAATTAGCACTGACAATTTTCAGCATTGCCAGGACGATTATT
This sequence comes from Glossina morsitans morsitans, assembly GCA_001077435.1. Classification (NCBI taxonomy): domain Eukaryota; kingdom Metazoa; phylum Arthropoda; class Insecta; order Diptera; family Glossinidae; genus Glossina; species Glossina morsitans. Next base: position 4,632 of record CCAG010016950.1, on the reverse strand, counting down.
TCTGTCAGCATTTAGGCGGATTTGATCAGGGAATTCATTATAAAGTTCCACTTCGGCTTCTTGGGCCAAGGCATTTTTAGCTATTGTTTGAAACGCCAATTCCACGTTTAAGCCCTCCTTAGCCGATGTTTCAAAATAGGGTAGATCGTTTTTGGACTGGCACCATTGTTGGGCGCGGCGTGTTGACACCTGGCGGTTATCCATGTCCACTTTGTTGCCTAACACGACGAAAGGAAAGTGCTCTGGATCCCGTGGGCTGGCCTGTATTAAAAACTCATCCCGCCACGAATCGAGATTTTTGAATGAATTTGGTGAAGTGACGTCATAGACTAAAACGCAGCAATCAGCGCCGCGATAAAAAGCTACGCCCAACGATTGAAAACGTTCTTGTCCGGCTGTATCCCAAATTTGCATTGTGACCACACGATCATCAAGCACTACCTCTTTCGTACAAAAGTCTGCGCCGATTGTAGCTTTATATTGATTTGAAAAGCGCTTACTTACATACTGATTCATAATTGACGTCTTCCCAACACTGCTATCACCCAAAATGATAACTTTTAACAAAGACTTCTTACGGCTAGCCATTTCTCGAAATTTCTCCTTCGTGATAACAGTCACTGTCTAGTTAATAATTAGTCTAAAAAATAACGAAAACCACTAAATAAGTTGTCGTTTTTGCTTACTTGACACTCGGTAAAATTATACTTTATATCTGCTGCGCACTTGACAGATTCGTTTACTCTTTTTTTTTGGCCACAATTATTTTTTGTAACTTTTCGTAAACATTTGAAAAACAAGTTAGCAATTGGACAAATTGAATTAGAAATTTGACGTCAATTAAAGGATTTTAGTTTGTAATGTAATTTGGGGAAAAACGAAGAACACAAGTAAAAATTGCGTTAATTGTAAATGGTCTCTTTTCCTTTGTTTGTGTTTTGACAACTACATAAAAAAACAACGATGCCACATTTTAAAAATTATGTGTCTTGGGAATTAGAAAAGCAGACTAGTGTAGTTTGTAGGCCAAGATCATATTTTGAATAAAGGAATGTTTGGTATATAAAATTTTCAGTCAACACAAAATATGGGTGGCAGTCTGATATATGAAAGTAGACTTGTATTATTTTCCTACAATCAGCATCTTGTGGATGAAGTCTGTGCATATCCAATACGATACAGCTTTACATTTCGTTTTTGTTGAGAGCTAACAATACCAGAGAAACTGAAAGATTTTCTTTTTTTTTCGAGTGCTGTTTCTATTATATTATAGCCTCCAAAGACTGCACAAAAATGTAGACAAAAACTTTGCTTCAGATCTTTTCAGAAACAATAAAATTAAACAATGTGTCAACATACGGGCACTAATTATGTATAGTGTTAACTAGGTTTCATTTTCGAGTTTCGATGTTTGTAGCTATATGTAAAGAAAAAATATCGACGTAAGCAAAATTTGCTGATACTTTACGTTATTGTTGATTGTTCTGAGTTAGTATTGAACGTTTAGAGCTGCATTTATAAAAGAAAAGAGCTATAAATTGAAAATAATATAAATTGCTTTATTTTTATACATTTAAGACTAGCACGCTTTATTTTTATACATTCAAAACTGGTACGCTTTATTTTTATACATTCAGAACAACACGACATATTTTACCAAACGGAAGCTGAAAATTTTTTCTTACATGTCTTTTCTGTGTTAGTGAGAACAGGAACTGTTGTTATTTCAATTTGAAGCAATTTAACTAAAATAGAAACTAATAATATTTGATATAATTGTTTAATGATTTCCTTTTTAAGTGAAAAATTATACTTTGTAAACTCGAAATTACAATTTCGTAAACTTGTTTAAAAAAAATATAAATATATATATATATAAATATTAAAGAGCTTTTCTTTTTTTCTTACTTCTGGACTTTTAGTAAGCGTTCCCCAGGATAGCATCCATAACAGCTTATAAAAAATCAGCCTATCTCCCTAAGGTGGCAGGATGTGATGAGGTTATTGTAAATGTACATAACTTTGAGGATTATTTCGTGAATAGTAATGAGAACAACGAGAGATTGAGATTGCTGGCCATGGCGCTGAATTAACTTCTTTATCTGATGGAATGTTAGCTCGGATCTTTGCTTTTATGGTTATCTTAAATGTTTCAATATTAATGATTTAAAAGGACTAAAGAAGTTTAGTGTGGGTTGATCCAAATTACTGTTCAGCTCTGCTTTCAGTGCGAACCATTTCATTAAAAATAATGATTTTAGCAAGAAAAACTTGAATACGTACATTCCGGGAGCTTTCATGGAAAGATTCCGAATTATTCGTAACATGCCTATCGAGTATGAGATAGATTGGATTACCAAAAATGCTGTGTCTGATGGTACATCAAGTCGGCCTTTAAGGTACAAAGCAGGAATCCTTTCAAGAGGTATGAATTTATTCCGGCAACCGGCATTAAAATTGGTTTCAGAGGAAAAGTTCTCGCCAACTCTATGAAGATTAATTTTTGCAATCTCCATGTGGGTTACTTTGTACCGGTTTTAAAGCAATGTTTTAAGTGTAGCAGATATAGGGATGTGTCGAAGTTTTGCAAAGCTAAGGAGAGTAAGTGTCTCAATTGTAGTAAGTCCCCTAAGCATACCAAAAATTGTGAAATGTTGAGGTCCCTGTCCCGTGGTTCGAGTGAACATAACACTCTTGAACAAGTCTTGCCCAAAGACAGAGCGGGAGTTAACTATCAACAAGATTACGGCCACTAAAAATTTTTCTTGCAGGGAAGTCAAAGAGAAGTTTTCCTTAAACTACATTGAATGTCTGGATGATAATTCCTACGATGAGAACTTCCCTCCATTGGCGAACTGGTCCATCGTTTTTGGCTAAGGATGGTAATGGGAATGTTAATACGATTCTAAGAAAGAAAAAATGTAATGCAGTTGTTAAAAGGAAATCTGTTATTTCTAAATCCTCTTCCAGTTCACCCCCCAGGCCGTCTGTAATAAGATCTCAGGGTCCAATAATTTCGGACAACAATTTCGATCTCTCTTGATAGATTAAACCCCCTCAACTCCTCAACATATTCTTAATGTCATTTCTGGTGAATGGCCTGTTTCAGAAAGAACTCTTATTTGTACTGCCAAGGAGTTAATTAAGGTCAAGATAATGAATCCTTCCTTTTTTCAGGAAGTTATATTTCTCAGTGACACTGTCTCTTGCGGCTACACATTTTGTTATTCAAAACTGCGTCATATTTTTGACAAAATAAATTCAATTCCTCTCTGGAATTTTGTTGCCAAAAAATGTAGAGTCTTCATGAACATTCCTTGAATGGATCTGTACCTCGAAGCAAAATGTCAATTTCTCTTATATTAGGGTCTTATGTCAAGAAACGCTTTTTCTTTATTACATCAACGCCTATGATATATATGCTTTGATGGTTCCCTCGGACGTAACGTTTATAGCTTCTTGGTAGTGAACCATGTATCTAAAATAGTACATAGAGTCAAAGTGGCGAAGGACTTTTATTGAATTGCTTGCCATCAGACATGCTATTAAGGTGGTTTTTACCGATGGCATCAAAAAATTTTTTGTTTTTTCGGATAACAAATCAGCTCTACTTCTAATAAATGAAAGAGATACAGATAGTCAATATGTGTTTGATATACACAGGATGCTACATGAATCTCAAGTGGATGACTATCATCTTGTCTGGGCCTTTTTTTTAAATGAAAAAGCGGATTTTCATGAAGAAAGGGCTCACGTTTATGGGGCAATGTCGTCCGTCAAATATACTCGCAATGAAGCAATACGGGCAATTCGTAACCACATCTTTCAACAAATAAATGATGTATCTAAAGAGATTGCGCGTGTTAAATCCAATCGCCTTTTCTGTAAAATAGATCCCACATTTCCGGGAAATCACAATTCTTTGTAGACTCATGAGTGGTCACACTTATGATAAAGTATTTTTAAAAATGATTTGTGGTGCACTATGTGATATTTGTGAACTTTGTAATATTAACAAGTCTGCTGAGCATCTTATTTTTAGATATCGCAGGTATTAGGAATTCTTTTGGCTTCTTCAAATTATATGGCGGTCTCCTCGATCTTTTTGCAGCAAAAAATGTACGTCATCTTGGGGAACTAACTTGCTTTATTAGAAAAACAAATTTATCCTAATGCATAATAAATTTTCTCATCACATGTTATCTTTATAACATTCGTTTTTTGTTTTCAGCCAAAGTTTACAACACTCTTTCATCATCACTTTGAACAACTCAACATTCTACATTTGTTATGTTTTATATACGTTTCTTGCTAATAATTACTTCTGTTTGTTATCTGGACATATATATTTTTTTTTTGTTTGTTGGATGGAGATGGACGAAGCCAATAGATTTGTGGCTTATATGTCAAGATAGTGAAATATCGTGAATTTAGTCAGACGTATATAAAAAAAAACACGACAAAAACAAAAGCGGCCGTAATAATTGAAGCCGGAAAGTAAGGTATAATTATATATGTGTAATTGTACTAGTTGAGTGTTGAAGACAAAACAGTGTTGCAAACTTTGGCTGGAATAGAAAAAGCACAATAACAGCAATATAAGATAAATGAACGAGAAAAAAGAAAAATTTA
>CCAG010016945.1:0-37814 GCA_001077435.1 Glossina morsitans morsitans | reverse complement strand
CTTCCTTCTAGAGAAAGAAAGCTTCTTACATTTATTTAGGTTTAGTGTCATATAATTTGAAGAGCACCATGCCACCAATTTATTTAGGTCAGTTTGAAGCTGATGTGATTGCGATTCTAAGGAAAAAGAAGAAAACAGTTTCACATCATCAGCATACATTAAGATCTGGCTAGATTTAATCGCCGAAGGCAAGTCATTAATGTATAGATTAAATAAAATGGGTCCTAAGTGGCTACCTTGAGGTACTCCTGACGAAACGTGGAATTCATATGAAGTGGTGAAGTTAAACAAAACCCTGAATGATCTATTATGCAGATAAGAGCTTATCCATTTCACTAAATGGGAAGGGAAGCCAGCGGCTTGAAGTTTAAAGATAAGTAATTTGTGGTTAACCAAATCAAACGCTTTGCTAAAATCAGTGTATATGACGTCAGTGCGAGAGCCATTAGAAAATGCCTTGAAAACCTGACAAGTAAACTCTAACAGATTAGTGACCGTAGAACTTTAGGTAAAACAGTTAGCTTGGCAATGCCTCTATAGTTCTCCACGAGCTGTCTACTCCCACTTTTGTGAATAGGAATAAGATAACTACTCCTTAAACACAAAGAGACTTTTCCCGAAATTCAGGGACAAATTAAAAATCTTAGAGATAACACCACAAAGCTCAATACCACAAGGCTTAAGTACACATGATGGAATTCCATCAGGTCCAGGCGCACAACTGTATTTCAGAGAAGTCAACCCATTAAAAACGTCGTCATCAGAAATGACCAAATTGGGTATTGAAACCCAGTTAGTTATAGGATAAGGGTAATTTGCTGACGAATCAAAACTAGAAGACGAAAAGTTTCGTCGGAAGTACTCCGCAAACAGATTTGAGATTTCAAAATCATCCGAGGAGTCAGAGCCATTAAAAGAGACAAACGAGGGATGTGCAGAAATTTTTCTTTTTGAATTAACAAATTTAAAGAAGTATTTAGGATTAGCAAACAGAGAGGATTTAATGAATTGAAGGTATCTGCAATAATAATGGTGGTTGGTGGAGTTAAATCTATGCCTTGCGGCTGAGTACGCGAAATAGTCTAGAGAAGAGCCACTTTTCAAAAATTTCTTGAACAGCTTGTTTTTCCTATTCTTATAATACCTAATTGTCGTATTAAACCACGGGGAACAGCTACTTCGAGGTCGGCACTGCTTAAGCGGAACAGATGCAGTAATAGCTAGATTTAATGTATTGTAGAACGATGACAATAAGCTTTCTATACTCCCGGTTGAAAAATCAAGCCTCATATGTGAAAGATGATATTTTAGCAATACTATATCGATTTATGAAAATCATAATATTTGCTGGAAAAGGTTGGGTTTGGACTATTAAGGCAGTTCAACGAACCGTCATACTTGTGATGAAAAGAAATACACAATGCTGGATGATAAGGATCCTCAGGTAAACTAAAAGGTGGATCTCAGGAAAATTGGCAAAGCAAAGATCAAGCAGTCTACCATTACAATTAAAGGTACAGGTATATTGATCTAAATTATGGTCAAGTAATTCATTAAAGAACCCTATAGCTCTATCAGATGTTGAAGAAGGAATTAAACAGGCAGAATTATCACTGGTACACCAAGTGACTTGAGGCAAGTTGAAGTCTCCCAAGACAACGACAAAATCGGTGGGTCTAGACTGCTTGGCCACTTCACAAATGAGGGCAGGCTGCTTCTTATATATGGAGATATCCGAATTTGGGGGAATATAGGAGCAGGTAATAAATAGCTGTTTATTAGGTATTCTCGCTCGAATGGCGATAAATTCGATGTCAGAAAACGTGGAAAATTCAATTGAATTGGACGGGACTGACGTAGATATGGCAATTAATACACCGCGACCAATGCGATTCAATCGATCATTTCAGAAAACATGGAAATAATTATGGAAAAGTTCCGACGAATGTATATCAGGTTTTAACTAAGTTTCAGTGAAGTCCAAACAGAAAAACTCAGTGCTTACTGAATTTAGAAAAGTAGACCGAATTTTTGAATTCGGGCCCCTAACATATTATTAAATGAGACATAATGGGCCTGAAGAAACATTTAGTTTTTTGAAGGCGACAGGCCTACAGCATTGGTATTACGGAGTCGATCTCTAGGAATAAATACCTATATTAAGGATCCTACTGGCCACAGTGGTTCATTTAACAATATATCACTGTTTTCAGTCAGAACTAGTATTTTAAATGAAGATATTGCTCTCGGTTGAGAAGGAGCCAATTTAAAAATGCTAACGCGCTTCAAGTTGATTAATGGGGCTTTCACCGCCAGATAGCTTTTTATATTATCTACCGATGTTTCCGGTGCCAGTCTTGACACAAATAATGGCTTCCTAGGAGGAACTGCCGTCAAGCAAATATCATCACTACTTGGAATAGTAGAGTTCACGGCTTGGGAGTTATGAGAAGGAGAAAATATTGACACACTTGTGCGAGAAGCTTGAGCGACATGTCTGATTCGAACAAACGACGGGACCGGGGGGAGATTCCCTTGTTCACAACAATTTTATTATCGACCAAATCGACAGTGTCGAAACGAAAACTTTCGACGTGGCCTTAGAAGCACTAGCTTGTATAAGCGCGTCAGGTTTAGAGGGGATCATAGGTGACGTCCCTACGCTACGAGTAGCTCTCTAGTTAACAAATTAATAAAAATAATAGTAATAAGTTATGCACAGGTATCATGACACAAGCTTTTAATTTTTCCTTCTTTCTCCTCTTTGCATTGTTTAACGATCTCATAACGATCTACCAGGAAAGTAAGCACTGCACGAAACTGCCTTCCCATTGTAATCCTTAGCGAGGCGGTCTTTCAGAGTCGTCCATTATTCAAGTACAAATTATAGGAGCTGAATTAAACCATTTGCATCTTCTTTATATTATACCTAATTTGGATGTCCCCTTCTTCGAATATAGCTTCTTAGGGTTTCCTTTTAACTCTTTGTTCCAAAAGCTTGACAAATATTTGCCGCACAATTCTTGCTCTTATACGCCGCCTCCATAAACTGCTCCTTACACATTTGTCTTGCAAACTTTTTTCGCTTTTTGCTACAAAATTCAATTTAAGTTAGATTTATTTATTATTTTTTATTTAATAATTAATTTAATATTCTCTTGTTTCTTCAGCGAAATTAATTTAGTGCAAATGCAAACAACGTTTTTAAAACCTAAAATATTAAACACATGTACGCAATAACCTAAAATTCAGTAAGTGACTCCCAATATAGACAATAAAACGTCTGAAATGAACAAAATTATATTTAGAAAACAAACACAAAATTATATCAGAAGCTATCATAATGATATATAAGTTTTATATCATAAAGTGTGCTGGGGTTGTTTTTAAGAAAAGTAGGATTTTAACACATGTGGTTCAGGCCAATTCTTTGTTTTTGTATATTGTATAAATTCATTAAATTAGTAAATATTTTATTGTTAATTTTTGCCAAATTTTTTGTTATAACGTCCGCTGCTATGTTTTCCATATGAAAACGGAATATTTATTCACTACATGGCAACCGTAACGGGGCGCAGTGAAAAGTTTTTTTTCGACTCCAAAAATTTTTCTAAAAATTCCTTTTTTTTGAAAATGTTAAATGTGGTAACAAAAGCTGCTCGATGAACTCTCACAAATACGGCTGAACTTTTACCAATTTGTAGTTAACAAATAAATTACTAAAGCATAATGTTTGGTAAATATTTAAAATCTAATTGAAAACAAAAGTGAAACAAAGAAGTTCTGAAACGAAACTGCTCCATAGAAAAAGTCAAACTTATCATGCGAGCAGGAACTTTCAACAATATGAACGAGGCAATAACAAGGTTCGTAAATAGTTGCACGGAAGCAACCTGCAACAGTAACACGATTTTTGTTATAAAAACAAAGCAAACGTTCCTACCATTTACCGGGGAATAGAGGACGTTATAGTTACAGTAACAACTACCAACGCAGGGAACATACCGCCGCAACAACAATAATAACAACAATGGAAGTCGGAATAATTACAGTCACGCACGAGCAAAAAATCACCGAAACGTCAGAGTAACAAATTCGGAAAACGACTAAATCTCTTTGAGCGAACAGGAATAAAAACGATACATCACTTTAACATCTATCTGACCAACTTTATAGAAGTCAAAAACGTAGAAACACACCAACCACTAACCGTATTAAGAGATACGGAAGCTGACATATCACTAGTAAAATACACACATATTGAATGCAATAACATAAACACAGCATGCACAACTAACCTATCTGACATCGAAAAAGGAACTACTAAATCACCCGGAACTATCCGCTTGGATCTAAAAATGATTAACTTATAACTGCTATTTCCAGCAAGAGAAAAAGTCATTTGAATATTATAGCTACCAACCAAAGAAATTATGCGGGCAACACAATTTAAAACTAAATCCAGACAATTGTTCTTTCTTCATGCACGTCTTAGGTAATAAATGCACTGACAAAAGAATACGATAGTGTTACGCAAATCCCGACCCTAGCTCATGCTAACTAATTGATTTTTCCCAAGTAATAAATTCCCTAGAGAGGGAAGCAAACAAAATTACAACTCGCGGCGTAGCGTGTGGTACGTCACCTCTGATTCCTTCTAAATCTGATTCGTTGGTACAAGTTAGCGCTCCCTCTAACTCTACAATGAACGTAAGCGTTTCCGATATTGCTGAATAGGTCCGTAATAAAATAGTTACAGACAAGCTGGCAAGTCCTTCTGGTTTAAGCTATGCTCAAGTAACAAGGGTATCTCCTCCCCGTGCCGTCATTCACTCTAATCTGGGGCCATCGCCTAAAAATAATAAAAAGAAAATAAATCATCTTCTCCCCCTGGCTGCTCGAGCGTGAACGCTGGTCACCAAACTGGGCATGTTGCTCAAGCTGCGCGTGTAAATGTGGTAATCACCTAAATATTCTCCCCATCTCATAACGCCCCACTCGTGTACCCCACTGTTCCTATTGGTAATGACATTTGCTTGACGACAGTTTCCCCCAGGAAAGCAATATTTGTGTTAAGATTGGTACCTGAGACATCCATGAATAACACAAAAAGCTATCTGGCGGCGAAAGTCCCATCAGTCAAGTTAAAGCGCGTTAGAATGTTCAAAATGGCTCGTTCTCAGTCTAGAGCAAACTCTCCTTTTAAAATACTAGTTCCGACTGAAAACAGTGATATGTTGTTAAATAAACTGTGGCCAGTAGGATCCTTAATTAAGGCATTTATCCCTCGAGATTGATCCCATAATACCAAAGCAGTAGTCCTGTCGTCTTCAAAATGGTAAATGCTTCTTCAAGCCCATTGTATCTCATTTATCAAAATGTTAAGGGCCTAAATTCAAAAATTCATTCTACTTTCCTAAATTCAGTAAACATACATTCGTCGGAACTTTTCCATAACTCTTTCCAGGTTTTTAGAAACGATCGATTAAATCGCATTGGCGGCGGCGTTTTAATTGCCATATCTGGTGCAGTCCCGTCCAATTCAATAGAATTTCCCACGTCTCCTGACGTTGAATTTATCGCCATTCGAGCGAAAATGCTTAATAAACAGATATTTATAATTTGCTCCTATATTCCCCCTAATTCTGATATCTCCATATATGAAAAACAGACTGCCCTCTTTTGTGAAGTGGCCAAGTAACTTAGATCCACCGATTTGATCGTTGCGTTGCCTTGCGTCGACTTGCCTCAAGTCATTTGGTGTTACAATGATAGTTCAGGCTGTTTGATTCCTGCTTCAACATCTGAAAGAGCTGTTGTGTACTTTAATTAATTATTTGATCATAATTAGTTCAGTATAACCGTACACCTAATTGTAATGGTAGACTGCTTGATCTCTGCGTTGCCAATTTTCCTGACTATAGTGTAAATCGTTGTTCACATTTTAGTTTACCTGAGGATCCTTATCATCCAGCAATGCATAATTGCTTTCATCACAAGTATGATGGTTCGCTGAACTGCCTTAATGTTCCAAATTCAACCTTTTCAAGAAAATATTATAATTTTCAGAAAATCATTATTGTATTGCTAAAATATAATCTTTCACATATGAGGCTTGATTCCTCAACCGGAAGTATTGAAAGCTTATTGTCGTCATTCTACAATATAATAAGTCTAGCAGTTTTTGCATTCGTTCCGATCAAGCAGTCCCTTCCTCGAAGCAAGTGTGCTCCGTGGTTTAATACGACAATTAGATATTACAAGAATAGGAAAAACAAGCTTTTCAAGAAATTTTCGAAAAGTGGCTCTTCTTTCGACTATTATTGCGGAATATTATTGCAGATGCCTTCAGTCCATTAAATCCCCTTTGTTTGCTAATCCTAAATATTTTTTTAATTTTGTTAACTCCAAGAGAAAAATTTCCCTAAATCCCTCGCATGTTTCTTTTAAAGGCTCTGAAGTCTCCGATAACATTGAAACCACAAATCTCTTTTTCTTTTCGACTGCCAATTCCGATTTATCGGCAAACAACCCATACCCGATAACTAATTTGGTTTCAATTCCCAATTTGGTTATTTCTGAAAACGACGTTTGTGAAGGATTGTTCGCCTGGACGTGATATAATTCCATCATGCTTAAATCTTGCGTTGTTGAGCTATGTGGTGTTATCTCAAAGATTTTTAACCAGTCTTTGAAGTTAGGTGTTTTGCCTTTGTGTTGGAAGAGTACTTTCCTTATTCCTATTCACAAAAGTGGGAGTAGGCAACTTGTTGAGAACTACAGAGGCATAGCCAAATTGAGTGTCTTGCCTAAGTTGTTCGAGCGAATTGTGACTCGGCATTTGGCCATCAAATCGTATACTTCTTCGCTCCAACATGGCTTTCGGAAAGGTGATCTACGGTCGCCAATTTGTTAGAGTTTACTTGTCGTGTTTTCAAGGCTTTTTCTAGTGGCTCTCGCACTGATGTTATATGCACTGATTTAAGCAAAGCGTTTGATATGGTTAACCATAAATTACTTGTGTTTAAACTCCAAACCTTTGGCTTACCTTTCTATTAAATAAAATGAGTAAGCTCTTATCTGCAATATAGATCCTTCAGGTTTTGTTTAACTCCATCATCTCGGACGAGTTCCCCGTTATGTCTAGCGTACTTCAAGGAAGCCAGTTAGGTCCCATTTTATTTAGTTTGTACTTTCACGAACTTCCTTCGGTGATTAATTCCAGCCAGATCTTAATGTATGCTGATGATGTGAAACTGTTTTCTTCCTTCTCTGTCGAATCGCGATCACATCAGCTTCAAAGTGAGTTGAATAATTTGGTTGCAAGGTGCTCGTTGAATCATATGGCACAAAACCTGAATAAATGTAAGAAGCTTTCTTTCTCAAGAAGATTGTCATTCATTACTCTGCATTTCATTGGCGATTTAGGCGTCCTAGTTCATAGGTTACGTTTTAATTTACATATTAAGCTCTCGTTAAGCAAAGCTGGGTCTGCGCTTGGTTTTATAAAGAGGTGGTGCAAAGAGCTTGTTGATCCTTGGGTAGACCTATACTCGAGTAGGCCTCTGTTGTGTGGTCTCCTTCCTGTAGGTGCTATGTAGATTCGATTGAATCTATTCAAAAGCGATTCTTGCTGTTTGCCCTTAGGAATTTGGGTTGCAATCCGATTGCCTCTCTTCCCTCGTATGAAAATAGGTTGCTTCTGCTGTCCTTACCGTCTCTTGAGAAACGTAGATTGTTCTTGGCGTTTCTTTCGTAATCACAATAATGAATGATGCCATTGTCTCGCCTTCATTACTTGGTGAAATAAGCTTTAATGTCGCTAACCTGCTTCTCTAGGCACTTCATCTTGGTTAAGATTAGTCAATGTAAATGTCAACCTAAATGACGTCTATCAATTATTCTCATTATCGTACTCTTTAAAGTCCATTAAAGCCATATTGCTTAATACGCGTGATTTACCAATGTCGTACTTAAACTAGCTTTTAACCGTAAAAAGTGATTATGATTCGAAGGTTGTTAACTAATATCTTTTGCAAGCTTATGCTTGTTTACGTTGGCTTAGGGGTTCATTTGCAATTTGGTCCTGTAACGGTTGTGGATGTGGCCTTGCGCTGGTTGTGTACATGCTTTTTTTCTTTCTTTCCTTCTTATTTGTTCAGTTTTCAGTACTTCAGTTTTTTAGCTATTACATTCCTGGAGACGTAATTTGGAGTATCCTATTTCTGGTGCATAGACAGCGAAATGTCAAAAGAGTAGTCTTTCAAACTCCACGGAGGTCTAACACCAAAATAGCGGAATCTTTAATTCCTTTGCGACGTACAAACAACAGTCAACAATTGCAAATGGTGACTTCCAAATTTTCTTGGCAATAATAAACTTTCTCGCTAATGCCATAATGAGAGAAAGCGCCGATGCGACATGAATGATTTGATGTAGTTGAAGAATTTGGGTCCAACATTCCATGATTGCAAGAGCCTTAAAATAACATGAAGACCAACTCAGTCAAATGTTTTTTCGAAATCAATTGAAAGAATTGTTACATCATTCCGTGCGGTAATGGCTCTACTTGGAAAAAAATCAATATGTAAAAGAGCGTCGATGCACCCCGCTTGAAACCAACTTTTTGTTTTGTAATCAGGTTCCTGGACTCAAAAAACTAAGATAATCTAGATGCTATAATCTTTTCTCATACTTTTGAGAGGCAAGATAAAAGAGAGATTGGGCGATAGTCCGATGCGATGAGAGATTTTTTGACTTTGGAATTGAAACAAATGCTGCCAGTTTCCACACGTAGAGTATATGGCCAGTCAAAAATACTGTATTATATAGGTCCAGTAATTTCTTTTTACTTGAATTATGCAGAGCTCTGATCATTTGGTATGGGATACGATCTAGACTAGGTGTCCTTCCTTCGATTTCGAGACAAAGCTTTCAAGTTCTAAGGGAGATATTCAATTTTCCAAGAACATGGCACATCTGTCAATAGCATTTGAAACAGAAATTGCAGCCTTTTTATTTTTGATGAAAGTATCGCCAGAGGAGTATTCCAAAATAATTAGAAATCTCATCTGCGTCAGTTAAAGTTCAGTTGGGAGTGCTGATGGCAGAAATTTCGTTCAAATTTGAAGTCCCATCGTTTCTGCTCATTATGTTCCAGACAACTTTCATTAATATATTTGTGTATTTGTGATGTGAATTCTTTTCGAAAAAACTTTGAAACTAAATGCCTTTGATTTTGCTAATTCCTTCCTGAATAGAGCATTGGCCTTTTTATATAATAACAAATGATCATGATCAGGACATATTTTAAGGCGCTGCCGTAGATCCATTTTGTTTTTTCTCAATAACGAGAGCGTATTGTTTCACCAAGGAAGCCTAGCTCGTTTAAAAAAGCTATTGGATTAAGAATATTGCAATTCCCATTAAATGGCTTTGAAATCAGAAATGGCTCGGTCAATATGTAAAAAGGTTTGATGAGTTGAAAACTGCGTAGGTTTATTACTTTTCATAAATTACCATCTAATACACAAGCTTTGCTAAGAAATTATTTAATTGCTAGCTCCCACCGTCTTATGCAGACGTTCGCATTTCTAAATGACATAGCAATTATAAGCACACATACAAACATATCATGGTACAAAGGCAAATTCAAAATCATATCAGCACCATAATCATATCACCACCATAATCGTTAATCTGTCAAAAAGTGCGCATACTACTTTTACATAGACGTAGGCTCAATTAACTATCCATAATATTGCAACACATCAGAAATCTCACATCGATTCCTTGGGAATGCATTTAGATCGCCGCCTCACTTACATCTACCATGTTAACCCAAATAAAATTGAAAACGATCGAATTATAGTGGCTGTTAAACTCAAACTCAAGGTTGGATCTATATAATAAAGTAAATTCCCATAATACGATTATAAAACCAGTATGGCGAAAGGCTTCACAATTATGGGAAACAGCACCGTGCGGTGACTGCGTTGCGGTCGTATATGTTGGGTGCTCCATTAGTAAAAATATAATACTATTACTGTTATATCAGGCGCATACAACTCTGCCCAGTAGCGCCTCCCAAGCACAATGCATACTATTTGGTTTGGAGTGACCGGTTTGGTGAGTAGAATCAAAATTTACCACACCAACGCGCGCTCTGAACGGGTTTTTTCGCTTACACACATTTTGGGCGTCCTGTTTTCTTTTTTGTTTACAAAACCCCGATAGGCAAAAGCAGTGATTCACATAAATTTTAATTGCCTGACTACAATATCCGAATTTTCATATACCGTCCAGGCCTTGTGATATATAGGCTCAAAGGAATTTTGTTTCAGTGCAAGCACCAATACGGCACGGAAGATACTAAATTTACTTCTCTGTTGGTAAAATTCACATTTCAAATAGATACGTTGGAGTTTTGGTTTGTCTACAGAGGCCAAAATATGGAAAGGGGATTTTCCTTAAAATGTTTTCAACAGCTTTCAATATTTCCCATGCCATGTAATCTCCTCAACAGTGAAATTGTGCTTGCTGGCGATTTCAATGTATGTAATGTTCCCTAGCGGCGCCCTTTGACTCGCAGAACCCCCGAACGACGTATTGCTGCAATTATGGGACTAAAGAACTGTTTAATATAGCTCGTAAATGAACCAACGCATGTTCGTAGCGTTGATGGGTTGAACCACAACACACTAGATAATTTTTACTTCGAATCCAGAAAAATACGAAGTCAAGATATTTGCACCTCTCTGTAACTGAACCCACTTTCTGCATCCTTTTCGTATACTAATCTTCATCACGTTTCTTCTCCAGTCTCGGATCGCTTTGAAATACGATGGACCGAGCTCAAGAACTCCTTCAGGCATTTGAATTGGAAACTCTGTTTTTTAAACAACAGTGTTATTGCCGCCGCAGAAATTATACACAACATTATCAAGCAAGGAATGTGATCTTTCATTCTAATAAACTGCGACTAAACCCAAAAAAGATTATTGTAGATTGAACGTTTCGCAATTCCGTTATGACTGCTTACAGACTAGCAAATTCAACGGAAACTGCTCTGTTTCATGTATAAGCATTTATGTATACCAATGTGAACTTATTCCCTATATAAGCTCTGAAGAAATACGACATGGTTCCATTATATTGTGCATAAGTTAAGTGTGTAAATTTAGTCTCGAGATAATAAAACCGCTACATACATGGTCATTTTATCACCTTTATCTTCATTACGGTTTTTGGTCTTGGGAGCGTTCCTGTTATCTCCACTGCCGCTGCCACGTCGTTAGGAAATCGTTACATTATACTGGTAGCTACCGCAACAACATCATTCTTTCTGGTCGTAGCCATCTTTTTACATTCTTTCCCTGTCGTCTTTAATGATTTTTCGCTACCGCCATATTCATCACCGCCGTCATTCTATCATTATTGTCGCTGGCATGTACTTCATCAATTTAATCAACGTTTCCATGTCCTTTTTAAACTGCCATTGCTACAAAAGGGCGAAATAGCAAAGCTTCAAGGAGCTTTGTGTTTGCAAAGAAGCAAAGACGACGCTGAATCGGCCCCAGCCGTTACACGCTTATTACTACCGCAAGATAGTTTGTGCTCTTGTGCATTGTATCAACAAATATTAACCGTGTTTTCTTAAAATTCTGTGAGCTGCATTTGCATGAGCATACGAGAGCTAACCGCCATGCAATGATTCTCACTTTCGTCACATATACCTTACTTTTCATTGCCACAGAATTACGTTGCAATTATTACCATTTTACCGTTATGAATCATTACCATTTTACTATTCACTCGAAAGTAGGCTGATGTTCTCAACCACAAATGCTAATGTTGTAAAAAGTAGAAATTTGCGAAAGATTACACCGCCGCCGCCTGGAACTCAAGTTCTAGGAGTACGTGGTATCCAAAAAATTCTAAGCCGTTGCACACAAACAAACGGATATACATAGGTATACTCGAAAAGTATATCTTGAAAATTTACTACGTCTATAAAAGACACTGAAATATGCAGCCAAACAAAAAGCTGAAGCTTTTTAATGCATCTTGACACCGTAGCTCGTGTAATAGCTTCATTAGAAGCTTCTTACGAACGGCCTGAAATATTGACTCGCGGCCAAATCAAAAAACTTAAAAACTGTCCGCCAACACTAACAAAAAGGATGTCGGATATTATTGCACGAGAAGCTACGAAGAGTTTACTATTTCAGCGGAGCAAATATTAGTTCCGGCGCATTTCGCAAGAGGTGATCGTAGTCATTGCAGAGCCGACCCCGAATGGTATCCTGGCGCATGATGTACGACGCACATATAGAGAGAAGCCGCGAAGACAAGTGTAAGGTAACATCTTCAAGATTCGTTATAAAGCAAAGAATTATTTTTTCCTGTTCTTAGATGGAGCAAATGATTAACCACGCATGCGTACACATACATTCATCTTGCTAAGCAAGTTCTTGCGTTTGTCCTTGCTACTTAGTATTTTCTTCTTCACGTACACTTTTTATACATGCATCCTCTGCAAATACTCATACACTCAATGTAACACATACATAAATGCACATATGGTAAATCTTAAGCAAGAATTTACGAAAATTAGAATGTAATGATGGCCTCATTAACTATAATATAAAAGCAGAAAACGATCCTTTCAGTCAAGTTATGACATTCAAAGAGAATCCTTTTTTGCCTTACCGCCTAAAATAATAAAAAATAAAACGTGGACAATGTGAAAGCTAACATCGTGTAAATTAGCTGTTAGTTTATTGTTAGCAACTGAGGACCTAAATATGCTCAGAACAATACATTTGAAAAAGAAATAGTCAAATGTGGAAGTCCGCATCGGATCATTTTTTTTACAGGCTTCTTTTAAATAAAATAATATTGTTCGAACCGAAACTCGCACAGGGTTGTATTTCACTAGTAAACATTCACTAGTACATTAAAATCTCTTGCGGCAGAGAGCGTGAATGGGTTCATTATTGTTTGCCGCATCAGAAAAGTAATTCTCTATTTAAGGATCAAAAAAAAACATTTTTTTAAGCTTTTCTTATTATTATTTCAAATAAGGTTTTTTTGCTCCATCGCTGTTTTTTCTAACAAATTTCTTTCTGACCTTACTCCTATTGCAATATAGCTGCAACCGATGCTATCGCGCCCTGTGCGACCTCGGTCAATGAGTGCGTGAGAAGGCAGTGGAGTTGCGCTTCCAATATGGTTCAGCGGATTTGCGTGTTTTTCTTGATGTTGGTAACCACTTTGCTGTCATTGTGAATGATGTAAATGTGGAAGCCATACTTGTCATTGCATCTGTGTGTTCGTTAAAGGCCCATACGGAAGGTTGCTTTTTGCAAGCCTCGATTGTAAGTTCAATCAGGCACTGGATGATTATCTTAGGTTCATGGATTCAGTGTCACTGCATGCTGGTAATACCCAATTAATCCTGGGACTGGACGCTAACGTTTGCTCCCCCTTACGCTTTACCAAAATGCTGGAACCGATTTCTGGCTTATGCAACCAAATAAGAGTGTTCTCTGAGTGGCGTATAACCAGGAGTGTCCGGCTGTGAAATGAACCGACTGAGTGCTTCATTTTTCATGATCCAGTAGGAGCCAGTGACATTGGCGTCACTATTGCCAATAGGACAGCTAATGGGTTCATTGATCTCTCGTAGAGTCCTACTGAAGTGTCGCTTGAAACTTTTCAGATCAAACGTTTAGGTAAGAAAGTTAACCACATAACTGAACCAGTCTGGAATGTCATTGATTTACTTCTCGAGAGATATCATCAGCCTAATCGAAGAGAACTCAAGTGGTGGCGCCATAGCCTGAGCCGGAAAAGAGAGGCAGTCCGCCGCCAATTTAACGAGACGATTTGGTGCCATTCAACTCAGATTCAAGTTGAGGCAATGGGCATGCTTAGGAAAACTAAAGAAGACGACTGGAGAAATTTGGGCTGCCTTAACGGAGCGACATTTGAGCTCAACTTTACCGAATTTTCAAAGCGGAAAAGTCATTAGAGATCACTAATATACGTATTGGAAATGATGTACGAACTACTTGGAGTGATTGTCTGGATGCATTAACGGATTCATTCTTCCCAGGGATTAATGATGTGATGCCTCCTTGCTTTTATTTCCGTATGTTTAAAAGTAACTATACGTATCAAGTAGAGCATGTATATGTAGATGTGTAAGTATGCATATGTCTTTAAAGTCTTTAAAGTACATGGCATGAAAATAAATAATCTTACACCTAAATAAGGTTTTTAAAACAAAGTTTTATCTTCTAAACAAGACTAGAGGAATGTAACTCGCGTATACCGCGCCAGACCGCTTTTTTGCGTAGGTAACTTCCGTGTTTCTCGAATTTATTGAATTCTAATACAGGTACGATCGGTCTGTGCTTATTAATAGATACCATCAATAGGAGTTCAGTGGCAAATGAAAAGTTTTGCGAGCAAGCGCGTAGCTATTTTATTGGTGAATTAACGAGCTTTGATAGCAGTGTTAAGAATAAAACAATATAGCATTAATTTGCTTTAAGAAACAACAATTATAATACAATTTTTAATTAAAATACAAAAGAAAAAAGTAGTATTCTACAGAAGAGGAGTCGGAATGGATATCCCTGTGACCTCTAGTCATCAATATGATATTTCTCTACTCTTGTCAAAATAACTATTTATAATTTTCAAGACGCAAGATAAAAAAATTTGTATCAACTGCAACAACTTAATGTCTTTTTCCCCAATAGACGGCGCTACATGGCCTTAGTAACATTAATTCTATCAAGCCGTAGATAATTAAAATAAGAAACATTGTGACACATATGAATCCGCGCGTACAAGACGCAAACGCATTGGAACATTTTTATGAAGCTGAAGACAATTGCATACTATGTTAACGTTAGTTAGTATAGTTCCAAATTTTACCTGCGAATTGTTGAATTGCTTAAGCACGCTGCTGCTGTGACACAAACGGCGTCGAGCCCAGGTTGACGCTTCCTAAAAATCTTGTGTTCATCGTAGGTAAGCTACTTTCAACGGCATTGTTCTTTTTTCTTTATTTAATCATATGTCTTGCCCTTTTCTAAAACAATTTGTTACCGGCTCGATGATAGTCTGAAAACCAAGTTATACGCTCACCCTATTTTGATCTTCCCACTTAATTTATTGCTAAGCTTATCCAATCTAAGTTGACTTAACATTCTTGTCTTATTAATAGTAGGAGTTTTACTTTTGTCATGCTGTAGGCATGCATCTTTCTCGTTTTAACGTTTGATTTCCACTTTTAAATACCCTTTTTTCTCCTTTCACCCTTTTCCCAGTGTAGTGTTCGCACAGTGGACGAGTTCGGAATTGTTACTGTGAAAGTATGATGTTAATTTGTATTTATTTCGTTATTGTTAGCTTGGCAACGCGCTTCTGTCGATAAACTCAATTTACGAAATCTTGGTTCCATATGCAAGATCAATTAAAATATACCATATTCAAGAGCCAATCAAAATATAGCATATAATATAGAGCTTTCTGGTTTTATCAAAGCGAAAGCTAGCTTTCAACTATCTAATTATTCCATAGGCATCTTCTAACATTCAAGATGATTTTTGCACACAGTGGTATTGAACTATAAGCAAATTGATAATTTGGCAGCTCTATTACGTTCATAAAGTGAGTAAAAAGAGTTTTCTTGCTTATACGTCCCATTTTCATGGGGTAAACGCGGTGTTAATGTACTGTTATATTATAGTTGATAGTAAGAATATATAATCTTAAATTGGTATATACTTTTTTAACGCCTTTAATTTAACAACGGACGCCATGTACTCATTCAATTCCAAACAATGTAATGTTTTAAAATCTTTTCAATCCAAAATAAATTTACAACAAAGCTATTTTCATTAACTACGTCTACGTGCTTTTCTAGGTGGCGATTCCTGGTGCATTATGTACTGTAGAAGACTATGTAATAATGTCACAATGTGCACACAACAAAGCTATACATTTAGCTGCAGAGGGAACAGTTTCGGCAGCAGACATTTCACAAACACGTAAGCCATATCTAGCTCTTAAGTTAACGTGGTGTAATAAAAGCAGGAAGGTAATCAAATAGCTGAAATTGATTTTGCATTCAGTCGCTTTTTCCAAATAGTTGAATACAAAAGGGAAAACTAAATGTTTCATATTTGATTAACCCCGTATTTTAAGAATTTTTCTAATTTGAATAGCTGCATCTTAAAAATCCGTTCTGAAGGTGAACAAAAAAATAAGATACACATTTTTTATTAATTTTTCTTAATAACCCTAAGGTCTATTTACGTTTCGAACTCGTAATCTCTCTCCCGTTATCGAACAAACATCGTTGAAAATACACGTATTTAAAACAATTTGTGCATATAGAAAAATTACTTAATCTCACCAATCAGAAAATGTTGGTGTCTTGTAAAAGCGATAACACATGGAACTTAATTGGAAGCGTTGGATACTACTAAAAAATACAACTTATTCCGTGGTGGCAAGGAACGAGGGCTATTATCCCTCAACATCTTTGGATCTGCATGAAAATAAATTTGTGATTGTAATTGGAGCACGACTTTTAACATACTCACCTGCTTCAGGTTTTATTTTATTTATTAAACTTTGTTTTAAAAAGAAGATTCGCAAGCCAAGGGAATTATTAGCCAGCACGCACACACGCTCGAAAGCATTCCTACCATAAAAAGCATATTCATAGTGAGTGGGCTTGCACAGATAGAGTGCACAAAAGTCATTAAATATGCTCATTTCTACTCTCTTCACTCTTTTAAACCGTTTGTCTACATCGGGTCGGCGCAGCCTATTATCTAATAATGATTTTACATGTTGCTAACGAAATGTCCCATTTTGTGTATATAACGGTTTTGTGCGCATATGGCGATCATATCACAAATAATAAGTCATAAATGCAACGAATGTGTCCAATTTTATATGAACGAAATTAACATCATCATCCGCAGAAACATTGGTATCGGGTTTGTGTTTCGTATCATACGAAATACCGTACAACTCTATGTGTTTGTAGTAACATTAGTTTATGCCGCAAAAATTAGAACTAGTTTGGTTCCTTAGCTACATTATGTTTTCTGGACAAGCATATGTGTGTTATATAAAAAGTTTTGCTTAATGTACATATTATTAATTGAGCACATAGAAGAAGCACAAAAAAATTAGTTTAGTGAAAGGGAAGGATAACTCAATTAGAGTGCTAGTATAATAAGAACTTAGGACTGTAATATAGAATTTCGGCGTTGTGCTCACTTTCTTATCTTTTAATTTCAGTTACAATCACCATACTTTCACTTCTATAGATGATATCACACCATTCGCCAAGCTGCTTGCAGCTTGCTTGTCCTCAGAAGCAACAAACAAATGTCTAGCGGAGTTGCGCTAAACTAATTTATATCTTTTGTGTAGCCGATATACTTTTACGTTTTTGCGTAGCATTCCTCTACTTCACCTCAGGCCGTTAATGATTGCGACGTCTTATCAAACATACTTCAAAAAAGATAATTCTAGAACAATTCCATCGCAAAACCATCAACGTTCACAGAGAAGAACTTATTTTCCTGCTTGTGATTGACTACTCCTGCATAATTGATATATCCCTTGTTCTTTGTAGTACAAGCTCTTATTTATATGCTACTTTATTACTTCTGACTACTTTTTATACGGATAATTGCATATATTGAAAATCGTTTCTGAAAATATACATACTGGGTAGCAGAAGCACTTTCGTCTAAGAGTTTAAGGAGTTCTTAAACCGATGTCACATGATCATTTACAACGGTTTACAAAGTGTTTCTATAATACGTGAAGTGTAATCCTTCGGTTTATTTAGCTTAGGGGGCAATCTTTGTCTATTCAAAATTATTTGGCAGGTACTATTACGAATAGAGCAACACATGTTTGAACAGCACGATATTCTATTCAATAACGATTTTAACAATCTTGTTCGATCATGGACGTTTTTTTCTTATTATTCGTTTTTAAAATAGCTCGCGGTTGCGAATAGGACCTCCTTATCAACTATGGGTCATATATGTTTCATTCTGGTCTTAAAATAATTTCATTGAAACTTTTGGAAATTGTATCGTCAAAATGCTTAACCTTTGACGTTAAGATATCTTGCACCCACCTTTGAATACTTACGCATTGAAAATATAAATTTCTCTAAAGTATCAAGCTTTACTTTGTCGCTTTTGTGCCTTTGGTTATAACTATTGAATTCAAAAGAGAGTTGTTGTTTACGCGTTGCTGCTAAACATCATTTTCTGACTCTTGCGGCCACCGTAAATACAATTCCAAATTGACGTGGCTTGCGCTTTGCCAAACATCATCATCTATCGTGGAAATGTTCAAGATGTTCTATTACACCGAAGTTTTTGTCCTCGACAGACATAACTTTACATAACTAAATGACGGTAGTAGTCTGGGAAAGTTGTGCTTTAGATCGACTCCTTTTTTTTGCTTATAACAATTTACTTGTTACATTTTTATAAACCTTTGATGAATGCTTATTATGCGTTACACTTCTATAGCTCAGGGCTTGGTCCAGCAGTTCGTTCCAAGAAATTTATTATTATATAACTAGGTCTTCAATTTAGCTGTGGTATTTGTTATCTTTCTTTTTCTTCAGGATTGGGAGATGGGATATTGTTACAAATTTCCGCTAATCTCGATACGGTCCGTATCACTAGACCGTGGATATCAAGAGAAATGCACTTTAGAATTCTTTTAATTCCAAGTTTCTTTATTTACAATCTATTTTTTAAGGCTAGGATTATTTACATTTTACTTTGGCAATACTCTCGACTTCTCAAATTTAGTATTCTTTTTCTATTCAAATGTTCTTGTCCGACTCAAATGTTCTCGTACGACTAAACGATCGTACGATCGTATCTCATACCAAATGATCAGTGCTCTTTTAAATTCAAGTAAAAAAAAATTACTGGATCTATACAATACGGTATTTTTTGACTGGCTATATACCCTCCACGTGGAAACTAGCAGCAGGTGTTCCAATTCCAAAGTCAAAAAATGTCTCCACCGCATCGGATTATCGCCCAATCTCTCTTCTATCTTCCTCTCAAAAGTGTTAGAGAAGATTATGGCATCTAGATTGTCCTGGTTTCTTGAGTTCAAGAAGCGTTTTAGCAAGAGCGAATTTCATACAGTACGTTGCTTGGAAAAGCCATGCGCACATTAACACTATTGCTTATCTTACCAAAATGCTTGTTTTAAGCAGGATTGACTACATCTCGATAATTTATGGTAATAGCTGCAAATCTAATATCAACGTCCTTAAACCGGTTTATCACCAAGCCCTCAGAGCAAGTTGTTATGCTTTTCGGACGACGTCCATAAAAAATATTATAATTGAAACTGGTCTCCCAACTTTAGAAAATAGACTTTATGAATTAAAAGCAAAAATAGTCCCCAAGCTTCTTAATTCAAACAAATGTATTCTCGGTGATGACGTGAGAAAGATTTTTACTGCGAAGAAAATTCGAAAGTCACCGTCTGCAATTGACTATTGTTTGTATGCCGCAAAGGAATTGGACATTCCTTTAAATATTTTCCGCTATTTTGGCGTTAAGCCTCCATGGATTTTGAAAGATTGCTCCTTTGACATCGCGCTGTCTGTGCGCAAGAAAGAAGATACTCCAAATTACGTCTTCCGAAATCTTATAGCTCAAAAAACCCGAGTACTGGAGAGTACCGGTTGGAATCTTTTATACACAGACGGCTCAAAATCTTCCGGTCTGCCTCCTGCTTGTGCCGTGGTAGATGCTTCAGGACAGGTTCTTCTCAATCATATATTTCACGAAGCCAGAGCTATCCTTCATGCTGCGAACCTTGCCCATAAAAACAAACTGAAAATCGTCATTGTTACTGACAGTTTGTCTGTATTACAAGCTATTCGGAATCCTTGGACTTCGAGATGGAGCACCATCAACAAATTAAGGAATATAATTACAATACCCGGCGGAAAAATTAAAATGTTATGGGTTCCTAGTCATATCCGTTTATTGGCCAGTTTGTCTGTATTACAAGCTATTCGGAATCTTTCGACTTCGAGATGGAGCACCATCAACAAATTAAGGAATATAATTACAATACCCGGCGGAAAAATTAAAATGTTATGGGTTCCTAGTCATATCGGTTTATTGGGAAACGAACAGGCTGATCGAGCGGCTAAGTATGCTGCTTCTGCACCTCTAATTATGGATGATGTCATGGAAAAGTTGGATCTTCATAGCTACATTGGAGGAAAAGTTAAAGAGAAAATTACAGAAGGAAATCTACAATACCATCATCAACACTATTCTTCTATTAACCCTCAATTAATTCCACCTTCATATCCAACAAATGTCGAGAAAATCAAGATCCAAACATTTTGGAGAATTCGCCTTGGGCATACAATTGCAACCCACCAATGGATCTTGAAGAAGTCTCCAGGTCTTTTTTGCTTAGTCTAAGAATTTATTTCATTAGTCTAAATTATAATAATAATAATAATAATACAAGAATGTTACTGTTGCCTAACTTCATGGCTACATTTTTAATTCGTTAACATGCTTTTCTGCGAATCGTTTTCCTCGGCCGGCAGCTGTATGACGCACCGCGCATGTGGAGTTAGGTTTTTCCAAGTCTTTTTTTCCGATAATCTTTTTTGTCGGCCTTCAGCTGCGTGACGCACCGCGAATATACACTAGGGAATTTATTACTTGGAAAAAATCAATCACTTAGCATTAACTGGAAAAAGTTTTATCAGCAACTTCTGCTGGTACAAATGATAAAGGAATGGGAAATACCAATATACATACAATTTGACGGTTTTGACCTTTCTATAGATAAAATAAGAGCTTTCCATTTATTATTGTACCGACGATAATTATGAAGCGTGCAAAATTGCATTTTTGACCTTCATTACTTTTGTTTTTTGAATTCGAAGATATCTGCTGTCGAAGCCCACAGTGCTACAGTGGTACACGTGTGGAAGCATATGGTAATGATACTCCGTCGTATGCCAATTGTCGGTTTTGGTTTGACCGGTTTAAAAGTGGTGATTTTGATGTCAATGACACAAAACGGCCTGGAGTACCAGAGGGTCCTGCTCAAACTCTCAAAGAACATTCGGATAGTCTACCTGTTGAGGAATCAATTGTTTCTAGATATTTACATGCGATGGCGAAAATTCAAAAGGAGGCAAGTAACCACCATACGAATCGACTGAAAATGCCGTTTCTAACCGTTCCAACATCGCAGTTGCATTGCTAGCTAAACAAGAAAAGAGGAGTTTTCTGTGCCATATTGTGACTTGCGAGGAAAACTGGATCAACTACGACAATTCCAAGCAGGAAGGCGTAATGTATTGCGAGCTGCTAAGACGAAATGAAACTAACACTGCAGATGTCGACCGACGTCAGTGGAACAAACTGACCGATGTATTGTTGTAAAAAGACCAGAAATAGTGACTAAAATCGCTGCCACACGAATTGATTAAAAATGCCACTTTTGCCACTTGTTGCAAGAGTTATCATGTGTACACTGTTGCAACTCAAATAGAAAGATATTCCACACCCAGTGTACTCAACTTTGAGCAATTGAGCAAGATTGAAGAAGTGCGAAAATGAGTCGCTGATTGGATCGCTGTCAATGTAAGTTTTTTCGACACGACATCGCCATGTTGTCAGAAATATAGTAAAAAATTATAAAAGATGATAAAAAATATTTTGATTAATGTACAATGTACCAATTTTGCTCAAAATGCTTTTTTAAAAAAAAGATTTTTGGAAGCACTACTACTACTACTTTAAGATAGATAATATAATAGAATACATAAAAACATCTAAATCCTCTACTTCCTCGAAAGGAATGTGTCCCGCGCTTGAATTACACGGGAGAGTGCTTTTAAGTAATTTCTTTTTGCCCTATGACATGTTTGGCGAAACGCTTTTGTGACACGAACATTGCCTTTTTAATCAATTCGAATTCTAACCAAGCCACTCGTGTTCTACCAAGCTTGCCCTAAGGTGCAGCAAATAATCTACTATTTGGGTGCCGCGTATCATGATGGAGATTTCGCATGGTGGATAAGTATTCCTTGAGAACCTCTTGAAATATTGGCAATAAATTTTAAAAGATTGGAATTAGTTCACTTCTTGTATCCAAGGATGAGGGTATATTTTTTTGTTAAAACTTTTGCAACGCCCCGAAGGAACCACCAGAAATCCCAGAAACTATACGTGTATAGATCGGCTTCAAATTTGGCTTTGGAAGTTCCTGCATGCAGGTTGGCAATTAGCAATTACAATTAGCAAATTTTTACACAATTTGCTTCTAACATCGTATGAGCTTGGGAAGTTATGCAAACGAATCACTTCACCTTGTTTGCAGTCTTCACTGCCACACACAATACATTTTTTGCGCACATATGTGTTTGCATTTTTCTTTTATACATATATATCTATTTATATGTATATATATATATATTTATATTGTGAGGGCTACATTTCGCCCAAAACTTGACGCTGGGGTAGCTCAGTGGCTCCAGGTTTTGTTTCACAAGAAATTTCTTCGTTCACCTTGGTTTTCTACGTTTCGCTGCGGAAAAATAAAGTTCTTGCCGTCTTTTTTTGCTTTTGATAAAAACTCATAAGATTTTCCTTTTTCCCTACTTCAAAAAAAGTACACTTTTCTCAATCTAAAGACCTAGCACCACCATCATTGTAACCGCACCAAGCAGACCAAAACGTCCAGGCTATCACTCTCCCCATGACTAACTAAGTTAATCTAACTTACTCTAGCAATCAAAGTTCTCAAACTTCGGCTTATTTTCCTTTACTCTCATTTTTTTCGCGTAATCCTAATTCTCTTAGCCTAACTTACTCTAGCACTCTCCTCAGAGACGAAGAACCTGTGAGCCCAAAACGAGGGACGACTTTGGTTCCACACAAATATATATACATATATACATGTACACATAAGTGACATTTCTTCGTGAGTATTTTTCAAAAGTGCGTGTGTAAACGTTGAAAGCTGCTTATTCAACAAAAGCATTTGAAGTATGTAATATAGGAAAATATATGAAGTATACATATCAGTTTTTGTAAAGGACTCTGACAAGTTCGCTAAGTCCCCGTCTAGCTTCCTCATTAAACCTAAACACTTTTTTCATTTAGCCTTCCTCACCGCATGTCTATATATTAAATACGCTGACACGTATCGTTAGGTCTGGGTCACAATTGAACTACTTTCTCGAATTTCTAACTCCTCATTAGGTATTAAATTGCTAGTTCAGATCCAACAAACGCTCAAACAATGAAGGCAGTGCTAATTTTATAAAGGACGACATTTCTCTAGGCTGATTTTCTTCCGGATGTAACTTAATACCATATCCGTGAAGTGGATAGAGCTATGCGCGTATGAATGACTACAAAATCGTGGTCTGTCTAGTCAGATCCACCTGTATGCGAAACATCACCACTTAGTTCAAACTCACTCACCGAACGCTGATCAGATAATATACATCCATCAATGTTAGCGAAAAAACTCGAAGCAACGTCATTACCCCTTCAGTACCCGCAGCTGCGTTAATGGTATAAATAGCATTTTTCGCCGGAGGTTGAGCAGTAACCAAAGGTAAAGTAATGCCTTCCCCAACCGATGAAACTGATGAATGCATGGACTATACTCACCCAAAGTCGTAGCCGATGGGTCTGGAGAACGCAAATCATTACAACCTAGCAAAGACTGCAAGTGTTCAATGGAAAAAATACTAATTCCTAAGTTTCCTTTTGACACCAATCCTGCCAGTTTTCAGATGATTATTTAGCTGGTTGAAACTACTCTGGATTTGCTTGAATAGCTTGTGAAAATCTACTTCAATCTTCCAGATATTACGACAAGCCCAACGAAGACCTTCCTTCCTGTTATTATTATGGTGCACTTCCCTACCACTAAAGCCAGTATATATATGGAGACTCAACCCATCACACGACGAACGTTATAAATAATGGGTTTGCTTACAATTTGGAAAAATGCAATCTATACTACACTTCATAAAGCACAAGTACCTCTAAAAGAGATCTAATACAGAAAAATTGATGTAATGACTAATACAATGAAATACGTAAGAAAGAACATAGTAAAATACATAAGAAAGAACACAATAAAATACATAAGGGACAACATATTCGTATAAATATTATAAAAAGTATGAAAGAAAAATATTGCAAATATATTATTATGCCAAAATAATTTTTTCCAGTTTTTGTCCTTTCCTGATTCTATCGTCGGCTACCAAACTATCGGAGAGAAATTACATTCTTAAAAAGCAACACCTTAATTAAAATATCTAAATAATTAAGACGGTGCTTTTTGCAGTCGTCGTCCACCAGGGACTGTTTGTTTTAAGATGACCTGAATGATTAAATCCCCTACAAATGTATTGGACAAAGAAAGCCGTAAACCAACCCATTTGAGGCTGACACATTTCAAGCGTCTTTAGGAAAGAGGATATGGGCAACACTCACTCTTGAGTACCGCTTACTTTTTGTAAAGGACTCGAACAAGTTCGCTAAGTCCCCGTCCACCTTCCTCATTAAACCTAAACACTTTTTTCATTTAGCCTTCCTCACCGCATATTATCTATATATTAAATACTCTGACACGTATCGTTAGGTATGGGTCACAATTGAACTACTTTCTCCAATTTCTAACTCCTCATTAGGTATTAAATTGCCAGTTTCTTGGTCACCTGTCATATCATATTTTCCAACTCTCAAATCAAAATCGGCGGCTCAATCCAACATTTTGTTTTTGTCTTCCTCACAATTGCTCTTTTTATGTTCAAATTTCTCCCTAAGAATTTTCAGTGAGATAAAAGGGGCTGAGAAATATTTAATTTGATGCTGGGAAGGATGAGTATTATTGGGTATGGATGTTCTTAATTTCCCCGTCAAAAAAAACTGCAGTTCGTCGAAGTCCATGAAAGGATGTTTGGCCAAACATATCACTCCCCAATGTGGGGTAGTTTTGTTTTTCTTACTGATATCGTCTAAGTAGGTCAAATAACTCAACATTCTTTTAATTTTATCTCGTTTGCCTCGATATATTGCGCGTTTAATTGGGTTTTTGTCCTGGCAGTTTTTTGCGTAAAAGTCCACAAAAATGTCGTTAACGAAATGCCATTTCGGCTTTTGAACCAATTGTTTTGAACGAAATTCTGCTGCAAATAAATATGCTTATTCCTTATCTTCGGACACATAAAAACATGATCTCTTTTAATATATGTTTGGCCAACTTCTTTCAAAACATTGGCAGAAGCTTTACCACCTGGTGTCTGTATATCTCGGCCTAGTAAATGATTTCTTGCCGACTAAGTGGCAATAAACGTATATGCAGTATATTTTTTTCTATTATATTCGATATATGGATGACCCACCGATACATTCATTAACCGATATTCAAACCGATTATTACTACCTTGACCGCATATTCTTTATTACATGTCAAAGCTTTCCTAAGTATAACTTCGTCTATTACGATGAAACATATTTGTTCCATCCCTGACAACTTAAAAACTATTGCTTTCAAATTCAAACAACACATAACAGTTTCAACAACAAGAACATATACCACCGCTGTGGTGCAGTTCTCTTTTTATCGTGCAAAGAAAGAAGAAACTTTAAAATAAAGTTCTAACACTACAGCTCGAGAGGGTTTATTTATTGATTTATTGATAAAATTCAATTAGCTAATACATCCATTACAAAATTAACTAATCAGACAATATGAACAAAAATGGTTATGAATTAACAGTAATGCCACTATTTAGATAACAAGAATCAGATGTTAAATTAAGTAAATAATCAAAATCAGTATATGAAAAAAGAGAATGAGACAAATCGACATAATAATATTTGTAGGCAAGTTGCAAAGAATAAAATCATGAGAATCAAAGATTCGCCCTGAAAAGAATTACATCGAGTTGAGGAGTATTCTTAATAACGTAAATTACGTAAGGCCGACTTTGCACAATCGCTTGAATTGGCCATCAAAAATAAATAAGAAATGTTGTTAAATTGTTAACAAAGAACACGGAAACGACAAGAGAGTTCATATTCACTTCTACATTGCGACAAACGAAAAGGGATGAAATTCATGAAAATCAAGTCTACCAAGCAAGGCTGCTGACAAAATATCCCCTTTACTAAGTTCCAATAAAAACCCTATTCCAAGAACCAACCTTCTGCTTTCAAGAGTTAGTAAATGGATCAAAAGTGGACACTGTTCATATAGAAGTAATATTCTATCAGTATTCCATCGTAGTCCTCTCGAAAGATCGATTGCATTATTATGAGAAGCGCCGCAGGATGGGTAAGAGGCTGGGGCTGCGAATTCATTGCATTAAACTGGACCTATATTCGGAGTACTTTTTATAGCCTCGGCATAGCTAACCTTATAGGCACTGGGCACTATTTCTAACCGCTTGTCTGTACCCTTGTTGTTGAGCTTCTACCAGATAAACGGACAACAGATCCACGGTCGGCATGTCGTCAATCTCTGGAGATGCGCCACCTGCTGAGATCGCAATTTGTATGCTAGCCGGCCTTGTAGGGGACAGTCCACACGCCACACTACCTTGTGCGTTCAAGTTTTGCGCGAGGTGAATCATGGCCTTTAGCATCTCACAGTGTTCAAACATTTCCTTGCGCTCAATGAATTTACCCATTGGAGCATCAAGAACCTTCTTAGTTATTGCAAATCCCGTTTTGGTTTGCGTCGACAGTTTATAAAACTCGACGTCTTATTTTTGCACTCAGGTCGTGACCACCTTATGCCCTTTGAACCGTCTATCACACTGTCAGCAGTTTTCGCACTCAAACTCGCACACTTTGTGTAGTGGCCGGACCGGGTCTTGAGTTGGCCACACACGGTTGAAATACGCAATCTTGTATTATAAAAACTACGTCCACTTCCTTTATTATTATTTATTTAGTGGCTGTTGTTGATAATTTCTTTCCACCTCCTTGGTTTATCACCAGGCTACGCGCTTACTTGTCTGTATTTTGCGAACTGTGTTCTAGTTTTGCACGTGTGCGTGCACTTCTTTTCAAAAAATTTTTCCATTGGACGTTTATTTGCGATTCTTGCACCAAATTTTTGCTATATGTTTGTTTTTCAGCCGTATTTACGCAATTTTCTAGAAATTTAAAAAGTCTCTTTTTTGCTTGCGATAAAACATGTCTACACTCAAACACACAAGATTGCAAGGTTGACCAGGCTGTCAAATATTTACAATTCTACAAAGCAAAATTTCGGAGCGCAACCAACTTTACTCTCACATTCTCGATTACAGTTCCCACAAAAACCTTTGGCAGAACGTTGGTATAGGGCATAAAAAAATTAATGTTTACGTTTAAATGTAACAAATCATGATAATAATAAAAGAGCCAGCGTAATATCATGGCGTTTTCATTATAACAACACTTCTCGTCTTCCTGTTCGTAACTCGTGCCCTATGGGCGCTTTATCATTGCAGAAGAAAACGTGGACATCAATTGTGACTGTGTGATCTACATCATAATTGTCATTATGATTCACCACTAAAATTATGAATTGTATGGAATATGATTCCAAGTCCAAAATACATCGACCCCGCAATACTAATTCGGTAGTTCTCTCAAACTAATTGTGTCTGCGGGCCCAATAACTTTCAATTACCAAAATGCTAAAGGTCTGAAATCGAAAATTCGCTCCACTTTTCCAAATACATTGAGTGACTAGGTTAAAACCTGGTTTACATTCGTCGAAACTTTTTCACAATTCCTCCCATGTTTTCAGAAAGGATCGAATGGATCATACTGATGGTAGTGTTGCAGCTCCGTCCTATTCAATTGAATTTCCTACTCCTCCCGACGTTGAATTTATTGCCATTCAGGCGAAGTAAATAGTTATGTCTACCTTGCTCCCACATTCCCCCAAATGCGGATATCTTTATTTCAAGCAATATGCCGCCCTCATTAATGACGTGGCCGAAAAGTCTAAACATCCGCTTGAGCAGTGCCGACTTCGAAGTAGGTATCCCCCGTGGTTTAATGCGACAATTAGATATTATAAGAATAGGAAAAACAAGCTGTTCAAGAAATTTTTGAAAAGTGGCTCTTCTCTAGACTATTTCGCGTACTCAGCCGCAAGGCGTAGATTTAACTTCCTAAACCACCATTATTATTGCAGATACCTTCAATTCATTAAATCTTCTCTGTTTGCTAATCCTAAATACTTCTTCAAATTTGTTAATTCAAAAAGGAAAATTTCTGCACATCCCTCGCATGTTTCTTTTAATGGCTCTGACTCCTCGGATGATTTTGAAATCTCAAATCTGTTTGCGGAGTACTTCCGACAAAACTTTCGTTTGCTAGTTTTGATTCATCAGCAAATTATCCATATCCTATAACTAACTCGGTTTCAATACCCAATTTGGTCATTTCTGATGACGACGTTTTTAATGGGTTGACTTCTCTGAAATACAGTTGTGCGCCTGGACCTGATGGAATTCCATCATGTGTACTTAAGCCTTGTGGTATTGAGCTTTGTGGTGTTATCTCTAAGATTTTTAATTTGTCCCTGAATTTAGGTGTTTTCCCTTTGCGTTGGAGGAGTAGTTATCTTATTCCTATCCACAAAAGTGGGAGTAGACAACTCTTGGAGAACTATAGAGGCATTGCCAAGCTGAGTGTTTTACCTAATCTATTTGAGAGAATTCTGACTCAGCGTTTGGGCTTTGCCATCAAATCGTATATTTCTCCACTCCAACATGGCTTCCGAAAAGGAAGTTCTACGGTCACTAATCTTTTAGAGTTTACTTGTCAGGTTTTCAAGGCATTTTCCAATGGCTCTTGCACTGATGTCATATACACTGATTTTAGCAAAGCGTTTGATTTGGTTAACCACAAATTACTTATCTTTAAACTTCAAGCCGCTGGCTTTCCTTCCCATTTAGTGAAATGGATAAGCTCTTATCTGCATAATAGGTCATTCAGAGTTTTGTTTAACTTCACCACTTCGTATGAATTCCAAGTTTCGTCAGAAGTACCTCAAGGTAGCCACTTAGGACCCATTTTATTTAATCTATACTATAATGACTTGCCTTCGGCGATTAAATCCAGCCAGATCCTAATGTATGCTGATGATGTGAAACTGTTTTCTTATTTTTCCCTGGAATCGCAATCACATCAGCTTCAAACTGACCTAAATGAATTGGTGGCATGGTGCTCGTCAAATTATATGACACGAAACCTAAATAAATGTAAGAAGCTTTCTTTCTCTAGAAAGAAGTCATTCATAACTCATTATTTTACAGATTGGCACAAGTTGCAGGACGTTGAGTCGTTCACAGACCTAGGCGTCCTCTTTGACCGTAGGTTACGTTTTAACTTGCACGTTGAGTTCTCGCTAAGCAAAGCGATGATCCGTATGTTTGGTTAGACCTATATTTGAGTATGCTTCTGTGGTGTGGTCTCCCTCATATAGGTGCTACGTAGACTCAATTGAATCTATTCAAAAGCAAACCCTGTTGTTTGCTCTTAGGAATTTGGGTTGGGATCCGTCTGCTTCTCTTCCCCGCTATGAAAATAGGTTGCTTCTTTTGTCCTTACCGTCTCTTGAAAAACGTAGATTTGTTCTTGGCGTTTGCTTCGTAATCAAAGTAATAAACGGCGCTATTGACTCGCCGTCATTACTTGGAGAATAAGTTTTAATGTTCCTAACCGCTTCTCGAGGCACTTTACCTTGGTTAAGGTTAGTCATTGTAAATATAATTATGAGCTGTTTAACCCGCTCAGAGTTGTTTGCATGAACCTAAATGGCGTCTATTACCTTTTTTCATTATCGGGCACATTAAAGTTCATTAACGCAACATTGCTTAATAACTAGCTCTTAACCCTAAAAAGTCACTACGATTCGAAAATTAATTGTTGTTAACTATATATTGCCAAGCTTATGCATGTTTTCGATGGCTTAGGGGTTCATTTGTAACTTGCTGTTTGCTTAGGAATTTGGATTAGGACTCTTTTCTCTCTTTCTTCTTATGGAAATGGTTTGCTTCTTTTCTACGTACAATCATTTAAAAAACAATGTGTTCTTGGTATTCCCTTTTCAATTAAATTAATTGATGGTACTATTAAGTTCATCTACATTATTTCGTGAGATCCTTTAATAGGGATATTAAAGGATAATAGGGATATTAAAAGATCCTTTAATAGGGATATTAAAGGATCATCGCTTCTCTAGGTACTTTATCCTCATCTAGATTAGTCAAAGTAAATATAAATGAGGTGTTTAGCCTGTTCATAGTTGTTTACAGAAGCCTACGTGATGTCTTTCACTTAATCTCAATATTTAAAGTCCATCAAAACAACTATGCGCGGTATGCCTATGCCTATGTTGGCACTCCCCTCTTCGCACAAATGGAGATATCGACTTCAAATTTGTTAGAAACATTGGAAGTTTCTGCACGCAGGTTACCATTGCCAAATTGGTCCCTACGAAAGCGCGCAGTGGAGCACAAACTGAACGCCACTTCATTTTTTTTTTTTGATTTTTTGGCTTTTTGCTCGTTGCGCACATTTACTTTACGAATCACTGTACTCCTTAGGTACAAAAATGGGGAACATCAGTCATGCCCACACAAAGTTACAAGCGATTTCAAGTTTTGTGCTTATTTTTCTTAAGGCAAAGAAGATTGAATGTTTAAAATTATTTTGTACACGTCTTAAATCTGCCTAAAAATGGGATAATGTTAAAATGGGTATGGTAGACACCGCGATTACTTTTTTCTTAATAACACTAGAGATACGGGTATTAAATAAAAGAAGTTGGAGAGCAGATTACGAAAAAACATAGTGATGGATATGCGAGTTTCGGGCTCCACCGAATATAACTTTCTTACTTGTTTTAACTTGTGGTACTTAGTACAAGACCACAGCTGTTAACCAAAACGTAAATGTCATTCATGTCACGTTGAAATCCTGGTGAGCACTAGCAAGTGTTTTCCCTACAATATGCTTTTATCCCACAATTCAAATTTTTAAAGCACTCGGAAGCAGGGTTGCAATAGATCCGCTTCATAGCCTTCATATATTTCAGGTTTCTAAAAAAACTTCTATTATGCAGATTCTGTATACGTTATACAGATTCTGTATGTCGGCAAAATATTTACCACTGACCACTACACATGAATCGTCGACAATGCTACAATGGTAACCGTTCCCATAGCTACCTAGTTTCCAGGAACACTTATGCCGCAGCTTCGCTTCATACCAATCATATTTAGCAGTAAGACGACAATTGACTTCCATATCGCATGGAACTTAAACGTACAACTAAAAATAAAGTGTCCTGTGAACCACACTATATGAGACTTATACAATTCATCATTTTTGCTTTCGCCTGTCAAATGGCATATTTCACGTAGCTCGGTAAACTCGTAAAACGGTAAACTACATCGCATATGCCTTGCTAAGCATTTCGCTTTATTCTTCTGCCTCTTATTGATTTCTTACTACTATAATGGATAAAATTCTAAGACGTTCTAAGAATAAACACATTTACATTTTATGCTTCGCATTAAGACAAAAGAATAGTAGGATAAGAATAGGCGTTAATCGCTTGATTTTTTTTAGGAGACAATTGTTCAGGTACGATCGTCGCAAGCTTTCCAATACTTCTGCTCATTTCAATGCATTAGTAATTGACGTTTATATATTTTATATAAACAAATCACGTATGGTTTACCGTACCAAGCATACAAAATCAAATAAATAAAAAATTATGCAGAATTTGCGTTAGATTATAAAATAATATATTAAATAATTTAACTCGATATTAAAAAAAAAAATGATATTTAATTTTACCAAATTTATTTTTCCTTTTTCTCCACTATTCACAAATGTAATTACGGACACCCTTTTTTTTTTTTAATTTTTTTGATTTAATAATTAGTTTTCTAACATTATATGTTCTTTTGCAACAGTTTTGTTATAAACGGTTTATAATCAAAAGTAATGCAAATTTGTTCTCAGCGATAGCAAATTTTATTGTTGCCAGATTTGGCGTAACTGACACAAACCATTTGACGACTACTACACAAACCATTTGATGACTTTGCCAACATGGTTAGAATCTTTTGGCGATTGTCGTCTACTCTATTGTCACTTACAAGATTGCCCCCCTGATTAATGTTGCAAAGATATGAAATTCCGTAAACCTTTTAACCCTTAAATGCATGGTGATATAAATCTACATCTTATCTTTAAAACTTGACAACTTTGTACGGAATGACTTTGGTTACAATCTTTGACAGTTTATATTTTTTTGTAACATATCAACTTTATCAGCCAGTCAACATAAAAACGAAACGTTACGTTACGATTGTAACGTATTTGACTACATCACTGCTTATTTACTGAACACGAATATTAATCAACTCCACTTTTTGAAAGTTGTATTCACGGTTTTATCATCGGATTCAATTATATTGAAAGTACAGAATTCATGATTTTAAACTAATTTGGGGTACCTTCACAATTTGGACACTTCTCAGTATCAGCAGCTCATTGTTCAACATCAGCAGGATATGGAGGTAGACATAAAACACTGGAAAGGTTGGAGAAAGATATTATTGGCCAGCAACCTCACACGTTTTTCGATATTGATCAAGTGCCTCTATGTGGCCTGTTTAGCGAAAACTGGACCTGGCCCGATCGTTGCCGCCCTGTTAATTGTGCGCCGTCCACGACGGCAGTCCAAATGATAAAAATCGCGTTATCGGGCTCAGTTCTCGGCGCTTACTGCCAAATTCGAGAAATACAGGCTATGTATTCTGCAGCACATCACATTATGATCCCTACTTCACTTTATGTTCAATGCCCGTTTCAATCGTATATCTGCTTCCCCTTTCATTGACGTAAGTACGAAGAATGCATCCCTTAATCTTTTCTAATGTAAGTGCACATCTGAGCCACCAGAAATGGCTGATCCTTCCAAAACAAGAGTAGGAAATCTTTGCAAACAGTGACAAAACACATTGAGATCGTGGCTGGAAAATTAACTTGTTAGCAATGCCAAAGTCGCTACTCTTACAGATATTTACTTTCCCTTCTAAGATTTAGCGGTCTTCTCCACATAAAACTGATGAACATCTCCAAGAGTTTTCGAACACCGTATAGAGGAGAATCTAAATATCAAACCTATTCAAACCGGTATTAGTGGTTGTGAAATAGTTATAGTATCCTGTATGTTACTTTTTCGCCAGCTGTTTAGTTTTACTATCTGAAAAGGCAGCTCTATGATACCTGCTTCTAGAAAAACGGGCTAGAGTCCTAGTTGGTAACTATAGAGAAATTTCCAAATTTAGCGTTAAAACAATTGTAAATCTAGTTCTTCACGGGTCCTTTAAGGGTTGATCCACGTTCACCTTTGGTTTCTAGCAATCTCGAAGAGAA
The DNA here is from genome assembly GCA_001077435.1 of Glossina morsitans morsitans. Taxonomy (NCBI): domain Eukaryota; kingdom Metazoa; phylum Arthropoda; class Insecta; order Diptera; family Glossinidae; genus Glossina; species Glossina morsitans. Next base: position 4,248 of record CCAG010016945.1, on the reverse strand, counting down.
TTGAGGATTATTCAGGCATTGCTCAGGGCAGTCATCTGAGTCCAATCCTTTTCCTTATATTTATAAACGTCGCATCGAGGTATTATGCGAAAATTTGAAATACAAAATAATTATAAAAATAATTACAAAAAAATTTTAAAAAAATAATTATAAAAAAAAAACGAAAGTTTGACTGAAAGCAAATATACTAAATTTACCGAAAAACATAAATGAACCAACTTTAGTTAAAATAACAGCAATAAAAGATATTTTATTTATATGTCGTGTTCGAGCCTCGTTTGCAATATACATAATTTCTTGCTATACTTTTAGTGGTGGATTTTAAACGAGAACCTAAGAGAAAAACACTTCTAAATCTACAGGGAAAGGACGATGATGATCACTTAAATTCATATAAAACAGAAAACTTTATAAAGATATTGCTAAAAAAAGGGCGAATTTCTGTCCAACGGGATGTTACTTGGTATCGCATATTGAGAGTCAGGGCAGGAGTACAGCAGATACTTATTCATCTCCGAAGTGAGGAGGGATGCAAGGGAGCAGCCCTTCCTTACACGCTGCGAACACTGAAAACATTGAAGATACTGAAGACATATCTTTATCTCCAGATAACTTTTCTTTATTTTTACTAAACTGAACATTTGAGCTCTCTAAGGGTTAGCATAATAATATTTATAGTGCTACGGTAATGACATTTCAACCATACATGAAGTATGGACAACTAATTTACTGTCTAAGCATCACCATGTAAGTGATATATTGTCCGTAGTAAATAAGCAAGCGTACCTCGCGGTGACAGCTCTCGGTGTGACAGCCAAACAACGATCACGCCTTCAGTTATTCAGCAGCAGTCGAACCAACAGATCATACGCGACAATTTTGTTCTCATAATTCACGGAACACCATCCACATTCATATATTTTTTTTAAATTCCGCCAAAATGTATACAAATTGATACAAAAACACGAAGGTTACTGTAATTTGCACAATAAATTTCTTGGATCGAATCGCTGGACAGTACTCAACCAAACACCGGCTATAGATACACCGTTACAACATCCCTGTCTGTTCATTGTATAACCATCTATTTCAAGTTCAGCGTCAGTGAACTATGTACCGCTTATCATACATTGTTAACTAAGCATATGTGTCCACAAATTCATGTTGCAACCAAACCAACTGAAAATACATCTACTTTCAGCATTTTCAACCGCATCCTGTTTTACCTTTGCGAGATAAATTTTCTTATTTCACTAATAACATTCTTAATTTCTTGTACAATTTACATTAAAGAAAAAAGGACATATATACGTAAAACTCGAATATTTCTTACTAGTCTTACTTTTAATTTTCTTGAGTTCTCATATATAAAAAACATTTTTTGAATCAGAAATAAAAGTAAGTTTTACTTGCGTTCAGCAAATTTGGAATACTAATTAGGTAGAATTTCCTTTCCTTCCCAAACGTATTAAAAAAAAAGTAAACTAAAATGTATGAGTCATCTGCATCCTCAGTAGGGAAATCAGGATGGACTCAGACGTCCAAAAACCAATTACGTCTCGAGTTCCAGTATACCGCATATAATCAGAACTGATCAGAGAAGGCAGTTTGGTAGGCAATAAGTATATGTTCTGCTCCACATTTTTTATTCATTTCGATGCATAATGCTGGTAAATAGCGACCTTTCGAATCCCCTACAGTGAAAAAAAATTTTTGTGGACAAAATAAACACTTTTGGTCTGATTTTTTAATCCGAACACCAAAAACGGCGTGGTTCCGCTCGCTCTAAAATGTCCGAATATGATCCGAATGGTGTTTGTGTGAATTTTCTGGACCCGAGCGTTCAAAATGGGTGTTCATGTCGACGTTTTCGAACATGTTATTGCAAACCATGTTGTAAACTGTCTATGCTCTGCAGTATATGCAGTTAAATGTTTTTTTTTTTGTGGTTTTTTTGCGGTTTTGCATTTTTTTAATTGATTCACTGGCTTATCTTAATGTTATATACCTCAAATTATATTTATTGAAAAGAAATTTTAAGCATAATGGTTTCTTAGATAAAGAACCATGCATAAGAACTTTCTTAAAATCTTTCAGTTGTTTACCGTACTTCATCAAATGGATAGCTGTTAGCGGTCGATTGGGTAGGGTGTTTAAAAGTTTTTTGGAAATGGTCTGTAATAAAGTCCATTTTCCTTTCTATAGGGTTTAAGATATAAACATATCCTCATAGCAATTGATTCCATATGCCTGTTATGACGGGTAGCCTTTGCTAATTGTTCTTTAACTTTAACAATAGCTGATCCATCTGTAGCCAAAACTCCAAGTGCTGGCAATGCTGTTAAAATCGGAACTAAAGGAAGGAATCCGCCAAGTTTGGGCATTGGGATAACTCGAGGTATAGCAGTTTCACACTTGTTGTTATTCTTAATTTTGAATGTATCGCATTTTGAGTTATTTTGACGGCATCCGCGATTCTTTTTTTCCCCCACTCTTATTTGCACTCATTACATTCGTTCGTGACAATTCAAGCATTTATAAAGTTTGATATCTAAATGAAATTTTAATTTATTTTATTAAAAATTCTTTTTACATCGTTTGAGTATTCTCTTATCATTAAAGCTGTAGTCAGTTTTACTAAATTGTTTGAGATAAGCATTTCAACTTTTTCGTTGACTCTTATATAAGCTATAAAGCAACCCATAATGTCCGCAAGTGCTGGAAAAGTATTTTTGGACTTGCTGTTTATTACGTACATACGTGTCACAGATTCCCTTTAAAAAATTGCTAAATTATTTCTTCAATGGTCGTTGACCATATGAATCGAAGTATACCGCTCCTAACTTAAAATTAAAATAAAAGGCCACCCAATGCTCTCCTAGCTGATTAGAGTAGTCTGTATTTGCTATTATAATAGCAGGTTTAGAGCTCACTTTCCGTGGTAAATTATTAGCTGGGAAAGCACCTTGAAAATTCTTCTTTGTAGATTGATTTGCCTTAAGTGCTTGATCTATTTGTATCGTATTCATTTTAAAGCGTAATTTTCACGTTTCTGTTCCTATCTCTAATATCTTAGTCGCTATGCAAGCTACAGCTGCTGTTAATGCCCGAGCGAATTTGCCTTCAATACGTATGTTTCCTTGCCTTAAAATATTAGCACACAAATCGTTATTGCAATGATCAGCGGAGAGGTCGAACGCTAGTATAAAGCAGCTATCATCAAAAAGATTCTTATTTATATGAAGACCACGATTCGAGTGATTCATTCAAGATAGTTCGAATAGCATGCTATAAGCTCTAGTTGATCTTAATTTTTCTGTAGAGTACTCGAATTCAAATGGTTGAGCGGGTATTTGAACACCATTGACTGACAAATTAAACCTTTGCAAATAAAAATGCTCGAGGATCCGTTCTTTGATCGCCTGAATAAGCGCTATTGTGAAACATAAAAAAGCAAAAAATGTCGGAAGTTGCTCTATGACAACATTATCTAATAATAGGGTGTGGTTTCCAGGATATAGAGTGAACGGTTTAACTTCTACTTTATTAAATGGATATAAAACTGCTTTCGTTTGTAATATTTTTTGATGAGCAACCAGTATTCCTGGATTAATATTTATGTGATTCATTAACGATTGTGCTTCCAATATCTTAAGCTGCGTTTCCTTGACAGGATTTTGCTTTAAATAAAATGATGATTTTTCCAAATTAAATATAATGCGCAAATTAACATTATTTAGCAAGAGTTTAGGATGATTAAAAATATCTCCATGCAGCTTTTCGGACAATTCGCCTTTTCTACTCTTATCAAACAAATCGGTTAATTGTTTTTTACCATCATCAAACATTTCACCGGTGTAGTAATCTGGATACCACCCAGAACGTGATAAATGAGTTCGACCTGCGTCAGTGCCATAATTAAGTAGAGTTTGTGTGTATGGTCTGTAGTGATAATTGTTGTCACTTTGCGCAACCACTACGTTATTTAAATATATGGAGATGCTTCGAAACATGAAATGCACAAGATTATTTACAACGCTACACTTATCGTCAGTAACATCAGAATTGTCTTTATTCTTCAATTGAACAATCAACTTTAAGTGAACGCCACAAAGATCTCGATATGTGTTGCCATTACCAAGCCAGAGAAATTCTATGCACAGCTGCCTTCTCTTTGTGCTTGTTGGTCCTCAAATGGTTTTTGTACTTTGCCTGCATCATAAAAGCTTTGTAGGGCTCGTAATGCAC